>JABMDO010000287.1:0-37099 GCA_014851415.1 Cnaphalocrocis medinalis | reverse complement strand
CGCATTTAGCACTTTAAGTTCTAGATCTAGCATTTTTTTTAATCTGAAGCCTTTTGCATGCACTAGCATTATGTTACTAGTTGAATGTCTAAATACATACCTACTTACCTTTAAGGACCACATTGCTGCAATGTTAAATATAGGAAGATCATATAGTCGAACGGCGGCTAATATTACGTTTTCATTGTAATTAAGTAAATACTTAAAAGGCAGGTTATGTCGGGCTCTCCTCCGGTTGGGACCGGAGGGCATACCGACTAAACCCCAGCGACGCTCCCGCATCGCCAGAGTGGCGGGAGGAGGACATGAGGACGGGTTGAAGAACCTTACTTCACATCCCTCCCCGGGCGAAAGGCCCGCTTACACTGCGGGCCCTGTACTGCCTCCCCCAGTCATACTGGGGGGAGGGGAATCGAACCTGGGACCTTTCGCGCATCGGGCGAACACCTTAGGCACTGCGACATTAAGGCCATCGTAAATAAGTAAGGGGTAGTTTAACAACAAACAGTAGAACAAATGGTAGCTCAGTAGAAATATATATTTTGTGATTTTTATTATTATTATTTTTTTCACATACATTGATCTGACTCTGAGATAGGTAGCTCAAGCACCTGTGTTACAGATATCAGAACCAACAGTGGAATTACAAATATATAAGGGAACCTGTTGTACCTCGGTCACTTTTTCATTCAACGATTTTTAAAAAAAAAACAGTTGTAACTATAGCAATTAAAACAACTTTAGCTGTTAGAAGAACTAATGTGGATCATAATATAAATTATATACAAGCATAGATCATCGTTTTGATAGGTTTTACATAATCTGAAAAAAAATTGGAATGTGGATCAAGGTACAACGGGGGTGATGTACCTAGATCATAGCTAGAACTCATCAAATAAAATCCATATTTCTCGACAAATAGCAAATATTTTTATTATTTTCAGATTCAACATGTCTTTAAAAAACTTTAAAGTACATAATGCCTCTTTAAAATACATCTTGACAAGTTAAAATGTTTGGCCCTCTAATGATAATTTTTTTTCTTTAACTAATTTAATAGCACTAGAAAGTGCTGTTTTTGGAACAGGGGTTCGTTTGATGTTGTTTTTGCTACGAGACATTTTACCTGTACAAAAAACAACAAAATTATAAATATGTGCGTTCCTAAACAGAATTAACATAGTACATTTGTACCTTGACCATATGATCAAGGTACAACTGTTTTCCTATGATCAAGGTACAACACCCCTACCCTTTCATGTTTATTCGCACATAAAAATTTGGGGGGTTATGACGAACTCAAATAAGCATACTACATTATAAACTTAGATAAAGTACTTGTTTCAATCAAATGGTTTTGAAAAAATATGTAGGAAATAACAGAAGTAATGAAAGAAATAAAAAATATTTAATATTTTACCTTTATGCCGCGAAAACGTTAAAGTGATCTCCCATGCAAACTCGATACAATGGCCGCCGACAACTAATTTCATGTTGATTAGTCTTGTGAAAGTTCACTAAGTATATCATAGACAAAGAGACATAAAAAAGAGCGCAAACATTTCAAAAACGTAGGGGGCTCTAGGTACAAAGGGTGTCAAGGTACAACAGGTTCCCCTACATATAATACTTTTCTTTTGTAAATACATACTTATAATACATAGATAACACCCAAACCAATACAAACAGACATGTTCATGCACACAAATGTTTGTACTGTGCGGGGATCGAACCCGCAACCCTTGGCCCAGACGCAGCATTCACTACCACTGAACCAACCGGGTCGTAATAATGCGCTTTCCATACGTGGTTTCAATCCAAGCATAAACTGAAAGTCATAAGTGCGCTGCCATCCTTTTACCCCCTTTCCCCCCAACACAGCGCAGACGCTGCCTCACGCCGGTCTTCTGTGAGGCCGTGGTGTCACGAGCCGAGCCGACCCATTCATGCCGAAGCATGGCTCTCCCACAATTAAATGTATAGTGGTGCCATCAATTAGAACTGTAGTAGTCCTGTTAGTCAATACAAGAATTACAGAGGGGCTACAACGAAACTATCCCGTAGGTATCGAAAGAGAATAATAGTATCTGTCGCACGCAATTTCTAACAGAAGAAACGCACAGCACGTTAGAAAGAAAACATAAAGAGTCGATCTATAAATTCCGTTTCATCATAGGCCCTCAGCTTCCGTCTGCCAAATGTAGGAGGCTGCCAAAATTGGTCACCACATATTATGTTGGCGAGCCAAACCTTGTAGCAATATTGGCGAGCCAAACCTTGTAGCAATATTGGCGAGCCAAACCTTGTACCAATATTGGCGAGCCAAACCTTGTAGCAATATTGGCGAGCCAAACCTTGTAGCAATATTGGCGAGCCAAACCTTGTACCAATAATTTGGCGAGCCAAACCTTGTAGCAATATTGGCGAGCCAAACCTTGTACCAGATTTGGCAACGTTTGGTAGATGCAGACCAGCGTTTAATTTTATTGCTCCGCTTGCGTGGAGTTTGGTCTTTTTTATTGTAGGAAGGCAAACGAGCAAGCGGGTCGCCTGATGGTAAGTGAACACCGCCGCGCTATGGACATCAGCTACACCGAGTAGGGTGGGTTTATTTATTTATTGGTATAAGGACAAGAAACGGCCGACGAAGTCCAGGTCGTCCGGTGGCGCGATGGGTCGACGACATCGCTAAAATCGGAGGGGCTAAATGGATCCGAGCAGCTCAGGACCGGGCACAGTGGCGAAAGGGAAGGGAGGCCTATACTCAGCAGTGGGTACTACCGGACTGATGATGATGATGATGATGATAAGGACACATTACAGATAACAGTTTAAAAAAAAAAAACATTTGAGCAAGTAGCTTAAAACTGAACTATTACCTAAAAGCATGCATCCCTGACATGGGTAGGTAAGTCATTAACTTACAAAACATTAAAAGGTCGTGAAACATTAGTGCCCTAGGGCTAAGGGGTAAACTTATCATTAACAGTCATTGGTTGATTCGTAATTGTTTTGCAATGTGGGACACCCCCCTTGTCAAAGCTATATATACGTCCGTGGCAACTACTAACAATAAAAGGGGGCGTGCAAAATAACCCGCTCGTCTGCACTTCCAAATTATAAAATTATGGCCCAAATGTTGGTATACCAATGGCAACACCGACTCAAATACTTCTGGATACACCGCGCATGCGCTCTAGTGCACAGCTGATGCGTATTTGCAAAAACAACGACATCTGTCAAACTATGACTAACTCAATGCAATGCAATTCAGTTTTTCTCAGTAGAAATAACTCAGTTTATTATGAGATGTAGTTGTTAAAGTCAGCTAAGTAACTAAGTATGTGTTAACAGATTAAGTGACTAGTCGTAGAGTCGTATGAAATATGACTGCTCCACCTATATATAATCCGGTAAGTTTTAGATCTATTTTATTCTCGTGATACTTTAAATTTGCGAATTTAATTTTTGTTTTCAACTTTTCTACTCTCTAGTTATTGATAGTCAGGTAACTCGAGCGCAATCCATTATAATTAATTAATGTAGGTACATACAAAATAAATATTAATATATTTTTTTAATTCAAATAAGAATTACGAATAATATATTTTTGTAAATTTTCTATGACTAAGGGGCTCGTTCACCACCCCCGAATAAGGTGTCAAGTAATTTACTTGTCAATTATAGTGGGTTCGGAGAAAATTGGCCCCTGATGCGCGGCCCGGTTAATTTAAGACGGTGTGGTTTAATTTAAATATATTATGTTTTTCAATACAAATACCAGGGGCCAATTTTCTCCGAACCCACTATAATGACAAGTAAATTACTTGACACCTTACTCGGAGGTGGTGATCGAGGCCCTAAAAGTAAGGTAAGTTGTTCAAAAGTCAGCTAACTCCGTGATTGGGTGAATTTCCCAAGTGCTTTTTTTTTGCGGCGAAGCTGAAAATCGATGTATCGAGAGTTATTAGTAACAGTTTTTATTTTTTTGGTAAATATTTGAACTATTGTTTATGACATGTCATCAGCGTTTTAGCCTTTAGATATGTATTTATTAGTTTTAAAAATGTTGGAAGACCTAAATTCTAATTACGGTGGACTGTCCCAATTGCATTAGTTTACAATAAAAGTGTTATTGTAAGTTTTTGATGAATAATTGTAACTTTAGAATAATGTAGACTTAAAATACAATAGACGAGACTTCAAATTAATGAAACAGAATTATTTAAATATTAGTAATTGGAATTTTATATCGATCTCAAAATTGTCCCGCGAGAAATAGCAATAACGGTGGCGCGTTTTGAATCCTTCTTTACTTGTCACGATGTGCTTTGGGAGACACGAGCTCTGCTTCCTCCCACCGCTCAGTGTGTCCCCATGATCGGGATTAAAGGACATGCGGCGCGCTGTCATCGTTTTCCCGCCAAACAGGTAAGTACTAGTCGCGGTGGCGCAGGAGAACATTTTTCATCAATACCGGTGGCATGTATTTTGAGCTGTCTTTTCTCCTTTACATAAAAACCAGTTTTATAGCTTATTGAGATTAAGTTAACTGTCATATTTATAGACTGTAAGTTAGTGGTGGAATAATATATTTTTTTATAATGCCAATTTTGTTACTGTTTCTAAGTCCGGTGGTGCAATCCCGGTGGCTCCGGTGGCGAAATATAGCGCCACCGTAATTGTACAGTGCCACTGAAATTGATTTTCTACTAATTACAGTACATTGTGGATTCTTTCCACCCCTTTGTGCCGATGAGCAACGGCGAAGAACTTGTCACTCCACCCACACCTCATTTCCTGGGTCTGGGATGTTTATCTTCAGACCCATTTCCCTAGCTTCTCGTCGAAGGTCGTCCAGTTTGGCCTGCATGTCAGCTCGTGTGTGGCTCAACAGGCAAAGGTCATCGGCATAGTCCAAATCTTCCAATACGTTGGACAGTCCCCACTCTATGCCTCAGCGTTTGTTCTAGGTTTAATGCATAATGCCATCCAGAGCAACAAATAAGAGGAGAGGCGAGAGGAGACACCCCTGACATACCTCGGGATTAACTGGTACGTCCTCCGAGACGAGGCCTTCGTGCGTCTCGACTCGACTCTACAGGAATAGTTCCAGTAGATGGCCTTGATTATGTTGGTGATCTTCTCGGAAACTCCGATTTCACGAGCCACCAGATAACGTTTCATTGTAGATAGCGTTTCAAAGACTTTTTCGAAATCCACAAAGGTCACATACATTGCCCTCTGCCATTCTGATGCCTTTTTAAAGATTATTCGCAAGGTGTTGATCTGATCGGTACACGATCGGTTGAGTCGATAGCCAACCTGCTCTTTGCGAAGAAGAGCTTCGACGGCCCTCGATAGTCTGTCTAGGATGATCCAACAGAGCTCTTTAAAAGGAATTGAGAGCAAGGTGATGCCTCTCTTGTTGCCACATTCACTAAGGTGTCCCTTCTTGGGTACGGTGGTGAGAAGGCCTTTTTTTTCTCCAATCCTTGGGCACCTCTTCGGCCAGCCAGCTGTTCCTCAAGAGGGGATTCAGCACGTTTGCAGCGGTCCACACATCAGCTTTTAGCATTTCCGCTGTGATGAGGTCCCCTCCTAGGGCTTTCCCGTTTTTCAGGTATTGGATGGCCTTCAATACTTTTTCTCCTGAAGGGGGAGACAGCATCAATGTCGCCTTATATATCTCCCTGAGATTACTGGAATTGTCAGTACGTTGAGCTCGTTCCGCAATACTGTCAGCCCACAATCGGCGATCACGACGGGTACTGCGGTAAATTTTTCTGCGAATCTGTCGGTATTGGAGGTTGTTGAGTTTTGGATGAAGAGAGAGTTGAATATGGAGTTCCCACCTTGTCTCAATCAGGTTCCAGGTTTTCTAAGACATACAGTCTTCGCGTGTATGTGTTTTGTGTCCAAGAACGGCGGAGTTAGTCTCTGTATGGGCCATTTTGATATGGTTCCACTCCGCGTTGACAGAAAGTGTAGAGACATTTTAGAGGGCGGAAAAGCGATTTCGCAGTTTTAGCCCAAAGGCGTCGGCTAGGTCGATTATCTTGCGAGCTTTGCTGTAGAATCGGGCCGTGATGATTCGCTCTGAGATGGGTTTCCAGTCCAGTAGGCTCTTCGTCGCAACGTCAGAAAGGAGAATCTTCATCCTCCATCCCAGATTAAAAAAAAGTAAGGCCCCTGACGTTCCCAGTTTTCCGAATCCATTCCTACGCACTTGCTGTGGACGAGTATTTGCAGCTTGTATCTAAGCATTTCTGCTTCCACTTAGGCTAGTCGGCTATCCTCGCCTCGCACATTCCAACATGCTATTCGTGACCGTATTTTCATGCCAAAGGTCGTTGTAGCTTTATCGGTCCGGTTTTGTACTTCTTCAGTTTCTTCAGCTGGGCTAAGGTAAGCCAGTGATTAATCCACTATACCCTAGCTAGCTAGTAGGGCTGCCACCTTGGAGCCTGCAAGCGCGCTCGGTTTTGTTTCGGGTTTCCTTTCTTGTGAGTTTGGTGTCTTTGGTTCGGTTTGGAGGCGCAGAACACTCGCCTTTCGACCTGAGCTCAGCTCAAGGTGGCGGCCGTGTGGTTGAGCGGTTCCAGTAGGAACGATGGTGACGTGAGGTGACTTGGACTGGCTAGGGCTCTGCTTAAACTTAGCACTTTATTGGCAATGCCGTTCTCACTTACTAACAGTAATAGCCACTAAGACCATACCCTGATCCCCCCCCCCCCCCCTTTACGACTATTGCTATGCAACAACTTAAAAACTGATCATATTCTACACGACTATTACCTTTATTAAAAAGTCATACAGGTTACATTAATTATCATCTACTAAAGTGTACCTATATTAACGTGATTGCAATACCTACATGTCATAATAATATATTATATCTAATTAAACTCAGGTTTTTAATAATTTAATTCAATAAATGAAAATAAACAATAAAATTGTTTATTTTTTATAATTTCGCTGGCTTAAAATAATCGCGGTGGTAGGGATTAAATTACGGTGGCTCAAATACAATTACGGTGGCTTGTAAAAATTTCAAATTGAAATATCTCTAAAAATAATTATAATTTTTTTATGCCTACTATATTTTTGAATACTACAATGTTTATTCTATTATGTGCCTCCCATAAAATGTATGTAAAGTGGTTTTAAAAATTCGCCACCGTAATTAGGCAAAAATGCAGTTTGTTGAAATTCACCCGATTCGATTTACCAATAAAGGAATAACTATGAAAAAAAAATTGCAATGGAGTATTATTTGTGCAGGTAGTACCATGCGTCCACCCTATCCCAGGGGGTATCTACCCTGGCCGCATGGTGAGGGTCCACGGAGAAGTCCCACAGGATGCACAGAGGTATAATATATAGATAGATATATAAAGCATTTATTCGCATCAAAAACACACATACATAGTAGCATAGACAAACATACATAAAGACCCAAAAGGGCTTAACTTTTATCACTTTACCATCAAGGTATTTTATTATTTCGAGGTACGGGGGTAGCTATCTACCATTTTTTTATGTGATAGGTGGCAGACGAGCAGACGGATCACCTGATGGTAAGCGATTGCCGCCGCCCATAGACACCTACAACGCCAGTAGAGTCACCAATGCGCTGCCAACTTTAACTCCCTTTTCCCCCAAGACCTCCGGTACCCTCCCTCACTTAACAAAACACAGTGCAGGTGCTGCTTCACGCCGCTCTTCTGCGAGGCTGTGGTATTACTCCGGTCGAGCCGGCCCATTCATGCCGAAGCTAGGCTCTCCCACGACTAAATGATATTGTAACGATGGTAAACTCCTTTGATACTGGCCGCCGTTTATGGCTGATTCTATAATGGGAATCTGTCATACATTGAAAAATAAACAGACACGCTCTCGGGAGCGCATTGGCACCTGAGTTACGATATCGCGAGGAACTAGAGTAAGGAGGGTCCAGACCTCACGTTATAGTAGGGACTTGGAGGAAATATCCTCCCAGATTGTGGTAGGTAATTTTAGAAAGTGAACTATCAACTAACCTATTACTTAATTTCAGAAAAGCAATAAAAGATATTTCAAACCAATACCGCCTCCACCTCATTGCGACAATATTATAATGATTATTTCGCAGGTTTTCAATCAACCTCCAATGTGGACCCAAAATGGAGCCCCAAGACGACATAGCCCTCCACATGGACTTCCGCTTCAATAGGAACTATGTTGTACGGAACCACTTCACCAACACTACATGGGGGAAAGAAGAGACACATGGGAAAATCCCATTCTCTAAGGGACAAACCTTTGAAATACTGCTGCTGTGTGATCCGGATGCTATCAAGGTAAGAAAGGCAAAGGACCAATGATAATGCCTTGAGGTATACCAATTTATAATATTGGTTCTAGTTTAATTCCTTGAGTGACCTCTTGTTGGAGGAATGTAGGTCCTAGAATTGGTCCCTGAAGTACATCCAAGTAAAAATCTTGGTTCTAGTATTATCCCTTGAAAGAGGTTTTAGCAGAATATTCTATACAATCTAATCAAACGCCTTTGTAAAATCTCAGTGGAATAAAAATTATGATTTTCTGTAATTAAATACTACAGTACCTATTTCGATTTCCCATACAAAATGACCAAGTCAAGTGACCGACTTTGTACGAAAAGTTGTAATTTTTTTATGCGAATTTCAAAAGTCATAAAACAAAATATGTTGCTCGGAATGCTTGGAAAGATATGCGTTCACTGATCCACCCTGTATGTTATTTAAGTAAATAGTATTTGTGTTTCCTCTGTAGTCTGATATCTGTAACACAAGTTTCTCAAGCTACTTATAAACTCTGATTCATAATTATGTAAAGTAAACTGACAGATGTCAATGTGTCATCCCCGTACATTATCACTCAATTTGACACATGCAAAATGTCAAAATGCATAGAAACTTGTCATTTTCATCTGTCAGTTTACTACACATGATTATGAATCAGAGTATAGTTGTGTTGTGTGAATTTATTTGGAACTATTTCTTTCTTTTTTTTTTAACGGCCATAAACTTGGCCGCAATAATCATCTTACTTACTGTTTTTCGCAGGTTGCCATCAACGGGGCACATTTTTGCTCGTTCCACCACCGCATGCCAGCCCAGTGTATCACGCACGTAGCCGTGTACGGAGGCGTGTGTATCCAGTACATCGGCTTAGAAGGCGGGGCCCCACCGCTGGAGACGCCGCCCTTTTCGGTAGCTTACAAGTAGAGTTTTCCACTTGGATCACCGCCAGTTCACTTTGAACACCTAGTCCAGTTTAAGCACCAGGTCTAATTTTAGAACACCCAGTCCATTTAAGATCACACAGTTTTCTTAGGGCACCCAGGCGTTAGGTAACTTGCAGTCAATTTATCTTTAAATTTACCTAAAACATAGTTACTTGCTACACTACACTTATCAATTAATTTACAAAAATCTTTACAAATTTAATCATTTTCTTGATTTTCAGCTCCCTTTGGATCCTCCGCCCCCTTATAGCGCCGTTACTGGTTATGGAGCTACGCAAGGTAATATTTTAGGTCCAAATTTATTTCCTACTAAGTGTAGTGTGGGGCACGCCGTCCACCCTCACTCTTTTTCGGAGCTTTAGACGCCGCTAGCAGCAGGGCTGGATCTACCTATGGGCTGCTTGGGCTGCAGCCCAGGGCCCCGGGATTACAAAACCGAAAACACGAAACGCTTTCGCGATGTAATTGGACACAGCGCCATCTATTGGTTCATTTCTGAATTACGGTCCCGAAGCGAAGTGAGGGCGGGCCACTAGTTTATAATAATTTGGGTATAATGTCTTTTGTTCCAGTTATCGCCACACAACCTGCCCCAGCTTCGGCACCAATGGTAAGTGTACACACGCCAAAACCTTATATTCTGTCAATAAAGTCGTGAAAATTCTTGAGGAACGATTACAGACTGTGGGAGAGCCACGCTTCGGCATGAATGGGCCGGCTCGACCGGAGTGATACCACTGCCTCACAGAAAACCGGCGTGAAGCAGCCCCGTGCTGTGTTTCGCTGAGTGAGTGAGGGTACCGGAGGCCCACTCGGGGGGAAGGGGATAAAAGGTTGGCAGCGCACTTGTAACTCCACTGGTGTTGCAAGTGTCCATGGGCGGCGGTAATTGCTTACCATCAGGTGATCCGCCTGCTCGCCTGCTACCTATCACATAAAAAAAAAAAAAAAAACAGAGTTCCATAGTATTAAACCAATGGTAGCCCCATACTCTATGACCAGAGAAGTGACTTAACTTAGATAAAAGTATGTATCTGAAATACAGATACAAGATACAAAATACGCATTTACATCTTGTATTATGTATGTATTTGAAATACTTTTTGTAGTTTATATTTTGTGTCTTATATTTAGATGCATGTCCCTTTTTTTTTTGATGACGCTGGGGAATGCCGCTGACCCGAAGTGGGCCAACGTAGTCTTGCGACTCCTTATGCATACCCTCCTGCCGGGGGCAGGCAGGTTATGTCGGGCTCTCCTCCGGGTGGGACCGGAGGCATACCGACTAAACCCCAGCGACGCTCCCGCATCGCCAGAGTGGGGAGGAGACATGAGGACGGGTTGAAGAACCTTACTTCACATCCCTCCCCTAGATGCATGTCCCTGGTATCTTAGTATTTTGGAGATACTTTATTCCCCAAGATACTTTTTCTTAAATTTTCCGAACGCAACTGAACGAGGCGCGACGTTTTTACATTCTGTCGCTATTACCGGAAATGAAATGACAGATGGCGACACTATCTTTCTACAAATAATGTCACCGCCTAAGATTACACACAGAAGTAAGACTTTGACCTGATTTTGAATTTAGAAGAGTTCGTTGACATATGCTAGGGTTGTTGCCCGGCATGAGTACATAAGCGCGCGGCCTCTACCACAGACTTCGACAGTTTGACAATCTTATGTCCTAAGTTAGGATTAATGTGGTCGAAAAGGCGTTTTTGCCCGTTAGTGCGCATGCGTGAGTACATGACGTATTTTTAGCTCTTAGTTTGCAGTCAGCCTTCTGTGTCAGTCCCTATTTTGTGCCTAAGATGTCCCACCCAAAGATATTACAACTTTAATACAAGATTGTGCACTATGAAATTAATGCAATGTTAATTTTGATTCAATGCAGTGAGAATAAAGACTACTAGGAAATGCCAAATCGCTTTACGGAAAATCGAGCCGAGCGAGATGTCGCTATTTGTTGTTTTCTTACAAAAGTATTTTATCTTTAAAAAGTATTTGAAAGATAAGTATTTTGTATCTAGTATTTCAGATACCTTTTTAGAAAATTATTTGTACCTATCTGGTATCTGAAATGCTTTTTTTTAAAGTATCTTTCATCTTGTATTTCAGATACTTTAAATATATATACATCTCTGTCTATTACGTAAGCGACAGTGGCGCCATCAATTAATTTCATGACTTTCTTGATGCATTATATTTTTTTTTACTTTGCTGAATTACTTTAGATATACCAAGACACAATGTGCTATTTTTATACTTAGGGGGGTAATTCAGTCATTACTTATAACCGTGGGAGAGCCACGCTTCGGCATGAATGGGCTGGCTCGACCGGAGTGATACCTCGGCCTCACTGAAGACCGGCGAGAAGTAGCGCGTAGGCTGAGTTGGGGGGAAAGGGGTTTAAAGGTTGGCAGTGCATTTATGACTACTGGTGTTGCAGGCGTCTTTGGGCGACAGCAATCGCTTACCGTCAGGTTATCCGTCTGCTTGTCTGCCACCTATCACATAAAAAAATATTGCGATTCGGACTATCTTACATACATGATTATGTTTTTTTTTGACAATTCTAATAGCATTAGGAGAGTTACGCTTTAGCATGAATGGGCCGGTTCGACAGAGCTAGACGAATGCCACATAAGAGAAAACTGTGAAACGACGCCCTTACGTGTTTTTTTTATATAAATATAACCTAATAAATACAAATATGCTTTGGCTTAAAGTATCTTTAAGCCTAACTTATCTCTGATTTTTAATCATGTGGAGTAAACTGACAGATGTCAATGTGTCATCCCCATACATTATCACTCAATTTGACAGATGCAAAATGTCGAAATGTAGGTACTTATAGAAACTTGTCATTTGCATTTGTCAGTTTACTCTATACTCCAAACTGGAATTCAAGACCAAAAAATCTATGACAGATACGTCACTGTCAAATCTGTTAAAGTCACTTATGTCATTTTCAAGTGACGTTTTCAGGTTTCGCCAACCTTTTTGGCATTATTTTTCTTATTATGCAGACTAAACTGTCAAGTTTCCAAATATTGTTAAAATGTTATGGGTAGATACCAAATGTTATTAACACCTGAAGTGTTACATACAAGCGCAAATACCATCTTTGAAAACTAAAATTACGGATGGTTAAGTTTTTATTAAAGGGTCTTGTATTTACGTGAAAAAAAGTAGGAATATTTTTTTTTTTTTAAATTATAGAATCAAAATTACCAATAAATAAATTACATCAGCGAATGTTTTTAGCAAAAAGAACTATGGTACGATAATTTTATTGCAGTTTGGGTATAGTTAGTTACTAATAGTTCTCTTTAGATAAATAAAGCAACTATAGCATCCACAATTGCCTACACACGACTGATTAAATCTAAGATTATGCGTATTTCTACCGATGGCGCCAAGGACCTCGTATTTTTCAGGACTCCCCACCGCAGCCGACACAAGGGTCGTTGGCAAACGCGATTACTACCGGCCTATGCATTGGTGCCCTGGCGACTGGCGGCATCGGCTGTGTCATAGTATGCTGCTTCTGCGGGATTTAGGCGCTCATTTCTACCATTAGCTCGACCGTGATGGAAGAAATCGTGAGGAAACCTGCATGATTGTTTTTTATGTGATGTGATGTTGTAAGCGATGGCCGCCGCCTATAGACACCTGCAACAATAGAGTGACAAGTGCGCTGCCAACCTTTGACCTCCTTTCCGAACCAGTGGTAGATGTTTTGACATTCATAAGTGTTCTGTATGGACCTAACTTGAATAAATAAAACTATTTCTATTTCCCCCAATTGGGCCTCCGGTACCCTAGCTGCCGGCGGCAATCTCGAATGCCCATCAGGTGATCCGTCTACCTGTCTGTCACTCTCATTTTTCTTGCTGATTCTTCTCAGGTAGAAATCAACTTTCCGAATCAGCGGTAGCTTATATAATATTTGACATTCATAAATGTTTTATTACGGACTTAAATTGAATAAAGAATATTTCTATTTCTATTTCATTGGGCCTCCTGTACACTCACTACTAGGTGAATAACAGTTCAGGCCCTGCTTCAAGCCAGTTTTCTTCTTGTGAGGCCGTGGTATCTCTCTCCCACGAGTATGTGTAACAATAGCTTTAAAACTTCTCTGGCAGGCAGCAGAGTCGGCCCAAAACCCGTGGTATAATGGCTTCTGCGTGAAATCGCCATAGTGGCGCAAAGCGTAAGCGCTGCTTCACGCCGGTTCTCTGTGAGGTATCACTCAGGTCGAGCCGGCCCATTCATGCCGAAGTAACATTAAACAGCCCAATTTCTCTAGCAGGCTTCAGCAGAGCCGGCCCAAAACCCGTGGTATAAATTCCATCATAGTAGCAATGGCTTAATTTCTATGATGGATACTTTAGGTGGCAGACAAGTAGACAGATCGCCTGATGATAACCGATTGTCACTGCCTGCAACGCCAGTAAAGTCAAGTTCGTTGCCAACATTAAGCAGTCCAATTTGTCTGGCAGGCTTCAGAAGAGCCAGTCATGAACCCGTGGTATCAAGGCCGCTGCTGTGTGGAGTACTGCTCCCCGGCCCAAGACGAGTGTTGCTCGCTCCCCCCTGATGTGGATACCTCGGGCTCATCGTCAGGTCCGCCGCGGGTGTACTTTGCGGCCATTACATTTTAATTGAATAGCCACCTGCTAGATGCCCGGGGCGCTATATCGAGTGCAAGTGCGGGTAACTTTATTGCCCACATCGCCATAGTGACGCCTAATCCCATCATAGTAGCGATGGCTTGATTTCTACTGGATACTTTAGGTGGCCAACAAGTAGACAAATGACCTAAAGATAACCGATATTCACGCCAGTGAAGTCACAAGTGCATTGCCAACCTATCACCCCCTTTTCCGCTCGATTGGGGCTCCGGTACCTACCCTAGCTGTCGGCGGCAATCTCGAATGCCCATCAGGTGATCCGTCTGCTCGTCTGTCACTCTCATTGGGCCTCCTGTACACTCACTACTAGGTGAAACATAGGGCAGGCGCTGCTTCAAGCCAGTTTTCTTCTTGTGAGGCCGTGGTATCTCTCTCCCACGAGCAAGTGTAACAGTAGCATAAATTTCTCTGGCAGGCAGCAGAGCCGGCCCAAAACCCGTGGTATCAAGGCCGCTGCTGCGTGGAATACTGCTCCCCGGCCCAAGACGAGTGTTGCTCGCTTCCCCCTGAGGCCTGCAGCCGCAGCTGCGCGCTGCAGCAGACCAGATGTGGATACCTCGGGCTCATCGTCGGGTCCGCCGCGGGCGTCGGTCTGGGCGTACTCGGCGGGTGTTTCTTGGCCTTCCATTGCATTGGTTTTTAGGTGGGCAAAGCAATATTTTTTATGCTAGCAATCTGCTTTAAGCGAAAAGAAAGAGCCACGCTTCAGCGTGAATGGACTCGAGTGATACCACGGCCTCACAGAAGATGACGCAGCGAATGCGCTGTGTTTTGTCGAGTGAGGAAACCGGAGAGAAAATTTCAATCGGGGGTATCGCAGTTGTGACTCCACTGGTGTTGCAGGTGTCTTTGGGCGGCGGCATCGCTTACCTTGAGGTGAACTGTCTGCTTGTCTGCCGCCTACCACATCTATACTATTTATAAAGAGATAACTTCTATAGACAACGACAAGGCTTATAGGTAAACCGAAAACACGAGACGCTTGCGCGATGTAATTGATCACAGCGCCATCTATTGGTTCGTTTCTGAATTACGGTCCCTAAGCGAAGTGACGGCGGGCAACTAGAAAAAAATAAATACACATTAATCTTTTTATGGCCTGCATCGCCATAGTGGCGCGTGGTGATTAAGCCTAATCCCGTCATAGTAGCGATGACTTGATTTCTGTAATGGAGTAGGCCTACTTTGCCCTTTGGAACAGTCAGTATGTAGGATAATACTTAACTTTAGGTGGCAGACGAGTAGACGGATCGTCTGATGGTCTGAACGGGAACCGTTTTTCAAAAAAACATTGAACTGTTAGGTATTTGTAAGAATATTTGTATTTTTGGAGACATTTTTTTTTCTATTCTATTCTATTCTTGATGGCAAGCGCTTGCCCATAGACATCCGCAACCCCAGTGGAATCACAAGACCACGGCCAACCTCACTCACTCGGCGATACACAGGGCAGCCGCAACATCACGCCGGTTTCGTGACGACGTCTTAAATCATCAATCAATCAATCTGTAGAGCCAGCCCATTCATGCCGAAGCGTAGCTCTTTTACTGTGTCTGTTTATTTTGTGTTGGGAAAGATATAATTCTACTTAATATATAATCACCCACCCACACACATACATTAACACACGCACACACTGATAAAAATTGAGCAATGTTGTGTTGGGAAATACCTATACCAAATATTTAAATTCTATCTAATATATAATCACACACACACACACACTAACACACACACACACACTCACACACACACACACGCTCACACACTAATTTATATTGGGATTTTTTTTTTTAAACTTTTGTTTATTTTACTTGGTTTCCAGGAGACTCAAGATGCAGAGAATACCAACCGCTGCTGCCCCAACTGCATACCTCTGCAGTGCAGTTGTCCTCACCGCGACTGCGGCTGTCCCCAGCAGTGCGAGGGTTGCTGCTCTCTACAGAATGACCGCTTTGGCTGCTGCGGGCTGGCGGTGGGCGTGAGTTTGGGTCTGGGTGTTGGACTGTTGGCTGGTTGCAGCTGCTGTTTGGGAGCGTATGGGGCCTGCATGTTATTATAGACAAACATCAAATCACTACACACACACATATGTATTCACACACACAATCACATTATACAAACACACGCATACACACATACAATAATTAGTTTTAAGTTTTATACCTCTCTGTTTTGTGTGCAATAAAAAGTATATTCATTCATATAATTACTCACTACTTACTGACGACCTCGATGGCGCAGTGGCTAAGGTGTTCGCCCGAAGCGTGAAAGGTCCCGGGTTCGATTCCCGGTCAAGTCAACTTAGGAAACTGCATTTTCTAAGTTGTCTTGGGTCTGGGTGTGCTGGGTTGACGCCCCCAGTTAAATCGTCAACTGGTACTCAATAGTACAGGGGTTGCCCTAGTTTGAGACCAGGTTGATTGGTGTGATTGTCTGGCGCATTTATTTATTTATTTACTTACACACACATAACAACACCAAAACGCCAACAATCGCTCACACATACACACGCGCATATACAGAAACTCACTCACTGCACACAAAATACACACATCTGAGTCTCAATATTGGTCACTTGGCTTTAATTGCTGTGTGGAAGCGTATTGTACGTGCACTTTTTTCTAGACGAACGACAATACACTACACACAATACTTACCTACGCCAAAACACTAACGCCTATTCAACCGCCCACACACACACACACACACACACACAATCATACACATTCACATAGACACGCACACACCCACATAACAGCACCAAAACACCACTCTTGGCTGGGTTCAACTGCTGCTCGGGAGCGTATTGTATGCACTTTTTTCTAGACGGACGACAATACACTACACACAACACACACGGCAAAACACAGACAGCCACTCAACCGCTCACACATACACACACACACTCACACAGATACATACACACACATAATCATAATAAATAAATAAACATACACATACATAGTTCAAACTTCAAAATTGTATAAAATATATTTTGGCGAAAATTATACGTAAATATATAATTAATCTCTAGCCTAGCCCCCGCCTTCACTTCCTTTCGGGATTTTAATTCCAAGTTGTAGGTACCCATAGATGTCGCTGTGAGTTGTTTAAATCGCGCAAGTGTTTCGCTTATCGGTTCACCTATAAGCCTTGAAGTAGACTATAAATTTAGGTAATCTCTTTTATAAACTGGACATAGATAAAATTAATAAAGATTTTTTTTTATTGTGTGTGCTGTCTAGGCTTTACCTACCACATTAACCACGTGTTCTATCAACCATTTTGTTCAACGATTTTTTTTCGATTCTCGATACAAAATGAACAAGTCACGTGACCGAATTTGTTTGAAAAGAACTCTTTTTTTTTAGGCGAATTTCTAAAATCACAGAACAAGTTGTTCAGAATAGTTGGTAGGACTCGTGGTAAAGGGATGTAAATGTTAGATACATCCTGTATTTAGATCGAAGGTCTTATATTTAATTTTTAAAATAGTTGTTAATAACAATATTTACTGCAAGCTTGGTGCTAGATAAATGCCTGTGTATATTACTATTTTTTTAAGTAGATTTTAAGCAAAATGGTGATATTTTTAATCGATATTTCTTTATTTATTTATTCCCTAATAGCGGCCGCTCGCGACTTTGTACAGTGAGCCACACAACAGGTTACAACAACCTGTCAAATTTCCTCAATCGATATTCAACCTAATGTGCATGACAGTAAGATGAGAGTCGATTGAGGAAATTTGACAGTTTTGAATACTTTGACGTGTGGTTTTACGTACGCGTGGAGATGGACAATCCACACAATATATTTTTATAAATTGTTACCTAAGTATGTGTTATTTTGATGTACGGTGGCCAGCACATCAAGTTACTACTTACAATCTGTCAAATTTCTTCAATCGAACCTCACTTTTATGTCAAACGTGTTTGGTTCAATATCAACTGAGGAAATTTGACAGATTGTAGTCACTTGATGTGCTGGCCACTGTACTTATAAGCTATATTATTGTTAAGTTTCATTAAATTCCATTCAATTTTTTATTAAGCACATATAATCAAATCAAATCATTTATTGCATGTCATAAATAACAAAACATTTGTACAAAGGTGGTTGGTATAATAAATCAGCAATATAAGTACAGAAGTTAATGATTAAATCACCAATTTAATAAGAATTTAATATCATACAACTTCAATTTGCGTAGAAAGTCTTGAAAACGGATTTTCGGGGCACTTTTGACGCATTTTATAATACATCGCTTTTGACGCATTATAATGCGCCACTTTTGCCGCATTATATAATTCGTCATGCGTCATTAAAGCCATGACGGCGCTACTGCCGCTTATGCCATAGAGTATGATAACCCCATTGGTCATTATAACACATGGGAACTCTGTTAGTTCTCCAAAAAACCGTTTTAAAGACTTATTAAAAGGAGCTCAATAGTAATTATAGTGCCCAAGACTTTAAGTTATTTAAATTACTTAATATTGTATTTTTTATGACATTTTTACAGGACAGGTACGAGTATAATTTCTATATATTCTAACAAACTTATGATGTGGCTTATGAGATTTAATTAATTAAAAATATACCTGTACATCTTCAACCATCCTATTTATGTAGTCTAAAGTTAGTCCTGGATTAAAATTGATACAACTTTTATAAAAGTAACAGCATATGTTTTAACCATGACTAACTTAAGTCTCCATTTCGTGATAAGATAATAACTACAAACGTATATAACTGTTGATATATGAATAAAAAAACTTAAAAAAGAAATGTTTGTTTTATTTTATTTCACCAACTTGAAGTGACCCTGCCTCAAAAGAACCTACGTAAGTATATACTTAATCTTTGATTCCTAATCATGTAAAGTAAACTGACAGATGAACATGACAAGTTTCTATGCATTTTGACATTTTGCATGTGTCAAATTGAGTGTTAATGTATGGGGATGATACATTGACATCTGTCAGTTGACTTTACATGATTATGAATCAGAGTACACATACTCTGTCAATAAAGTCTTGAAGTTTATTCTTGAGGAACTAAGTATTACGGAGTTTCATAGTATTATAACCAATGGGGCTACCAAACTCTATAATGTAAGCGGCAGTGGCGCCATCAATTAATTTCATGACTTTTTTGACATTAAACGATTCGGATTTTATAACCTCTCATAAAATAGCCTCTCTTATTTGGCCGGTTTATGCGTCAAAAGGTACCAGTGTTGTCAGCCTCGAAAAACTATCAGTAAATTTAGTAAAAAATATAGGTAAGAGAAAAAAATATTGATTATAATAATGCTCCCTATTATAATCAATATTTTACGGAATACGGAAAGAACTAAGAGCTACATGTTGCGGCAAATAAGTGTAGCAGTGCCTTGAGAAATCAATTTTAGTATAAAGTGAACTAGGTATTTTACAAGTGAGTTTCAAGGTTTTTTTTTCTCGTCACTGCTCTAACCTAACTTCACCAATATTTTTTCGTATAAGTAATAGAGTTTAGTCAGTATGATCGTCACTAAAATATTGGTTATGTTAGGTTAGAACAGTGACCGGCCAAAAAATTTTGAAATTCTCGGGCGAGTTTTTCCCTAACCCTTGCTTACGCCGAGCGCTAGACTACCTTAATACCTATAACGTGTTATTCAAATAGCGCCATTAACCTCTAAGGTGGTAAGCTCAGCCCATGAAACTGAACATATTTCACTATGGTAAAAACAATGAAATCGAAAATAAATGGTTTCTTACTTAATAAAAAAAAATCGTTTCTTCATACAAATCGACGAGCGAACCGAGCCCATATTTTGTATGAAGAAAGAAACGATTTATTTTTTTTCGAATTCAGTGTTGATCATTAATAAACAATATATTATGTTTGGACATAAACTGAGTAAAGAATTTTTAATTTTGATTATATTAAAGCACAATAAACATTTTCTGTCCACCATTATCTTCAAAATTAGTAAGTTTTACTTATCAATAATTTCTGTAAAAAATATAACTAAGTGGTAATTTGTACATCCACCTGGCAACACTGAGTTATACCCAACTAGCGAAATCACGCGAGTGAAACGTTCGTAATGTCTCGACAAATATGTCGATTGTGCCTTAGTAATGTTAATTTAAGTCCAATATTCATTGATTTAGATAAAAGTGAGAGATATACAACCGTTTTGGCGCTTACTACAGGCTTGCAGGTTAGTTCTAAAAGATACTCAACTATTGAAAATATAACCTCAAAATTGTGACATTAGAATAGAATATCATTTATTTGTGTGAAAGTGGTACATAAAAAGATGATACAAAATGATTTTGATCTCACATTTCACTGTTGCATCAGGCATGCATTAAGTTGATTTTAAGCGTATAGGTTATACTTAAGTCAACGAAAAATTTAATTTGTTTTTACTCTTACGTTTTCATAAATGGACGCAAATAAGCAACCCAGATAGCAAGCGGGCTTGCTGCAAATTTGATTTTTTGATTGTCACGTCAATCATGAAAAATCAAGTTCATCACAAAACTGCTGTGAGCTTGTTGATTTAGGTATGATGTTTCAAGGCTTTGGTAGTTTTAAAGCAAGTTTGCATTTTCCGCTATGTTTGAAAGATTAAGAATCAAGTTTGTTTTTGTTTGTTACAAACTTGCGTTCTGTCATACCTACCACAGATAACTATACTAGGGGACATAGGACACTTCGATTTCTGACATCAGTTTACACGTTCGGGCGCAAAGCTCTGGCATCGCGGCGTGCGTGCTAGTGAAGTTACTGATTTAGGTATCGATATCGAGATTTAGTGATGTTCTTAGTCGATAAGATGATTATGGTGGCATAGGTGGTGGATGGAGTTCTTACTTCTAATAATATGTCAAGAAGGTCATGACAATGATTTTTTGAAAATTAATCACGACTTTCTTGATGTATGATAATATTAGGTGTAAAATAATTCAAGACATTACATACAAAAAATCATTTATTTTTCGATCGTCATCTTAACATTTTCGAATAGATGATGCATTATTTGATCATTAATTTCCACATCGGTTGTTCCGCGATCTCCTGAAAAGTAAGGTAGAAGGATGTAATTAGGATGTCACAAAATTCACTTTTAACTATGAAGATTCATTTCTAAAAGCATAGCAGCATACACAGACATATATATATAGCTTTGGCAAGGGGGGGGTCCCCCTGGCAAAAATCCGGACCCGGATGTCCAACTGCAAAGTCAGAGGTGGGGGGGGGATGTAGTCTAAAATATATTTTTTAAAAATTTAAAATTGCATTTCTACGCTGTTGATATGCGGCTCTCCTGAGGTACACTTCGAGCTTTATGCTAGCGAGGTCCAGTGTGAGTTCCCTTGGCCTTAATTACGTCGCCCTGGGTTATAACCGATTGAACCCTTATGTCAAACCAGGCCTCAATGGGGGGGGGGTCCGGACCCCCTGGACTCCCCCCTTATATACGTCCATGGCAGCATATGCTGAGTTTGGACCTTATTGACCACCCATCTGTCTATATATAAGCACATAATGTTCTCTCTGTTCTCGTATGTACCTACTACTTATTATGTATTCTGTGTCTTACTACTGTTGTGTTGTATCTCTTCTTATGTGGTCAATAAATGTTTTACTTACTTACTTAAAATAAATTCATCAATCTAATCTAATACCAACCTTCAGAGATACCGGCTGGCATGGCACTTATCTGCCAGCTGGTGCGAATTCAATGACTTTGTCAGGTGGCAAGGAGTAATTGTGGTCTCTTATGTCATCACCAACTGAAAATACATACCTATAGTTAGTTAATTGTAAGAATAAAATAGGAGATGGGATAAATAACCCGTGAGAAGCAGCCTGCATATGGTAAGCTTACATTATAGAATTATATTTACCTACATTGAAAATTTATTAAGCGAGATAAGTTTAATATTTCTTTGAAAGTTTATAGTTCCATGTACCTACTCTTAAGCTTTTATTACCTGCATCTACATCTAATGTTTTTATAAAAAAAAAAACAACTGAAATAAGCACCCAAATTGTAATAAAATTATGATCATAACCTAGGACATGCACCACACTTTTTAATAATTATTATACAGTGGAATCCGTTTATAATGACATGAAAGGGAAATGACAACATTAGTAGAAAATGCAAATTTTTGTCACATTTACTTATGAACTCTTCTTTTCAATAGAGAGATATAACATAATGTAATAAGGGATGTCTCCCATTAAACAATAATGAAATGCTCACCTTCACGAATAGTCGAACTTGCTGCATACACTTCTTCAAGTGATTGTAATGTTATTTTAGCGACAACGTTTACGGAAAAACTTACTGAACAATTTGTAAACACAGACACAAGTCGAGAAAAGTTTTGTTTTGATTGTCAGTCAACGTCATTTTTTTTTTTTATAATAGTTTGTTTTACGGCATTGGAACGGTCCATACAGCAGTGCCATTGACAGGGAGCATTGTACGACATTTTTTCTATGGGAAAATGTCAATCAACACTGACACTTGTGAGGAAATGAGGCCGCGAGGCTGAGGATAATATTAATAATTTACAATAAACAGGAAATTTATAAAAAAAAAAGTACGGAAACGTAACTATTAAAGCCAAGCCACAAATTACACAAATGATAACTTGTGTGAATGCGGTGCAATGGGGGATGTAAACCATCTTTTTTTCTCTTGTCCTTTGCATAACCGTTCTTCTTTACTAGCATCTCTTATATCACTCCGTATCCCATTCCCGATTTTTATCGCTAGTCGCTACTCTTTTATCATCTAACAATATTGATAATAAAAAAAATATATATAAATACCTACCATACCATCATATTTATATTTTCCCTTAATTCTTATCTGATCCTTGCATTGCATATTTCCCGTTCTCAATATCCTGATTTCTTCTAATAATTTGTTTCCCAACCTTTCCTATCGTCCCTTCTCACAATACTCCTCTCAGTGGCCAATGCACAAACCGTGCAGTGACAAGGAAAAAAAAAAAAACCAAGCCATGACCGGCCATATTGTTTTGTTTGTAATGCACATTTACACTGAAAACTGAATTAGTTACCTATTTACTAAAAGCTTCTGTGCGAATTGGACGCTTATTATTGATTGACCTACGTGCGTGACGTGCTAAGGATTAAAGGTTACGTGCGTGACGTGCTAAGGATTAAAGGTTAGTTTATTTATTTTTACCTTTACAAACACTAATGATAAGTAGCTACTTATCTATCCCTTCTACCTTATTTACCTACTTTCAAACCCAGGCATCGTGTTCCTAATCCTAAATAAATAGTTCCTGCCTGTTTATTAAGGCATATTACTCAATATTTATTTTTAACAATGTGTACCTAACAGAAAGGTGTTATTGTAAGTTGTAAATGTACATCGTGGACCCTGTCTTGCACTGCAATTAGAAAATAATACATACATAGATCATCTTAAATGATCAAAATATCATCAAATAAACTAAACTAATTACCTACTATAGGTACCTAGGTACCCAAATTGTATGTATTCCGTCCGGTTCCAGTGCATTTCATGGTTATCGAGTTGTCTAATCAAAACAATTTGAATTTACCTGGCATTGTGATAGTTCAAATAGATTAATTTACATTCTTAGGTTGGTAAGTTATTTTTGCATTAGAGGAATAAGAATGTAACTAGTAATTAGAAGTACTTTATTACCTACAAAGTTTATTTTAGTAACTAATTTCCTAATTGGGTATTTGACTAATCTCGATATAGTAAAAAATATTGATACTCTATCAAAATATTGGTAAATAAGAACCAATGGCCAACATTTTCAGTTAAAAATATAACGTCTAGCTGGTTTGGTGAGCATTCAAAGTTTCATGGGCAAGTCCATTTTTAAAGTATAATTTTTTTTTTACAATAATTATATCATTGTACTACCCATACCTTTTACACCAACTTTTATTATAAAACCATTTACTTAAACGAAACATTTGATATAGCTACCAAATATAAAATTTACTAGATGCGCACACAGAAGTTTGAGTTTTGACATCACAATTCAATAGCCATTTGTATAGAGCGTTTTTGGGCTTGCCCAAAATATGTGCTCTTAAAGTTGGAGAATCAAGTGTTTTTTTTAGTGATGTTACTCAAATTGAGGCGTCTTTTGATTAAACACATAAAATAAATTGATTCAAATACCCAATTCTGTGATTATGTCTTAGATATAGATAGATATGTGTGTTTAATTGTCTGAGATAAATAATAATCAATGTTTTCGTGGTATGATGAGCTCAAGGGCTATGGCTTCTGCATGATATATTTTATTGATTTTAAAGTATTAAACTAAAAAATTTTCTTTAAGGGCAACCAACATGTCTCGGAAACCATATTTAGAAATGACTAGGCGAGGCCAGTTAAAAAGAATTAGAAGACAGATGAAACTTAGTCATGCATATAGTTCTGTCAGTGATAACCACTCTGAAGAAGACGTTTCATTTACTTGCGAAGAAGCTGTGCAAGCAGCTGATGAAAATATTGTTCCAAGTTCATTTCCTCATGATCCCATCTCTCCTCTCATCCAAGATTAACATTTGTGTTTGTTAGTGTTAATTATTTCTGTTATTTTTCAGAAATATGTAGAAAAATATACAACAATGTAACAGAAGACAGTCTAAAAGAAGTTGTTAGCGACTGGTTAAATCAAGCTAAAGTTAGACGTTCAAGAAGGTAAGATTTAGTTTATATTAGATGTATTTTATTTTACACTAGCGACCCCCCGGCTTCACACGTATACTTGTATTATGCATAATATGTATAAAAGAAAGTTGCTGTCGTTGTCTGTCTGTCCCTATATGCTTAAATCTTTAAAACTACATAAACGGATTTTAATGCGGTTTTTCTACAATATGTACTATGTAGTGATTTATATATTTTAGATGTGCTCCTTTCAAAATTTTAGATAACCCCTTCCCCTTATAGTAGTTTTTAAGGATTACTATAAATATATTTAAGTAATTCAGACATAATCAAATTTGTAATTTTAATTATTGTATAAGTTTGTGTGTACATACAGAAACTTATACAATAATTAAAATGTAATATAATGTCTTAACCTGTGGAAATAAACTTGTTTCTTTTTGTTTCAGAGCAGAAAGACAAAATAAAGAAAATTGACAACATCGAAAAATGTACTTGGAAATTAAATCAATCAATCAATCATAAGTATATATATATAAATAAGACAGCATAGATTATCTAACTTATAAACTGGGTCTATACCCAGTTTATAAGTTAGATAATACTCTATAGTAATCAGCTACTATTGGTGGACAGCGACATCTAGTAATGAATATTTGAACTAAAAGTATACTTTACTTTAGTGTAAGTAAACTACGGTTTTCATAGAAATATATTTCTATGAAAATGAAAATTTTCAATAAAAATGAAGAAAACTGAAGAAAATTTACCTACAATGTTGTCTATTAAAATACGCCACAATAGCGGCGACGAAACACTGTGATTGTTATGATAAAGTTTTAATAACATAATAATAAAAATACATATGTATATTATGAATATTTGTTGTTTTATTTAATGCCAAACATGCAATTTATTGCTAGTTTGGTAAGGCAAACCTTTAACCACGTGTTCTATCAACCATTTTGAGCAACATTTGTTCAACAGCTTTTTTGGTTGGTAGAACACATGGTTAAAGGGATGTAAATGTTCACTGATACACCCTGTATAATTTATAGAAGCAGACATAATGCAAGGTTGTCATGTCAAACTTGCATATACTTAATAGAAAAACTTTATTGCAAGTTTGTATGTCAAACGTGCATACACTTTTTAGAAAAATTTTCTAGCAAGTTTGTCGCTTCGGAACTAGAAAGTTTGATTTAACCTTGCCTCATGTTTATACACTTGCCACGGCAAATTTGAGACAAAGCTTCATGTTTGATACATCGAACCTATCGCAAGTCAGTTTCAAGTTTAAATTGTTATCTGGGAATAGTGTGTTAACCCACAAAATTTCCGAAAATGAGTTAAGTATGCAGTTCTATTAGAAACTGGTCTAAGAACATTTTACAAAAACATTTTTTCTAATATACACTTTAATTCATTAAAAAAACAGGTATTTTTATTTAGGATAACGCCCTATGAGCCTTACACAAATTTGCAATAAATTGCTAAATGCCTTGACTTACACTTTAGAACCTTTGGCGCCACCTGTCAGTTTGCAATAACTACTCATGAAGCATGACAAGTTATTGCAAAACCAGCAATACTGAACACTTCGATTTGAAACGGTCCGATGCTACCTACTTTGAAAACAGTTTTTATTCGACAAAAGTTATTAATATATAAATTTTATTGGTGCATTAGTATAATAAGATAATAAACTTAACAAGAAACATTAGTTTTTGCAAGGTAAGTGTTTAATATGGTTTATTCAGACATTTTTATTTACTTAGAGGAAATGTTATCTGTGTTTTTGGTGTAATTAAGTAAAAAGTATAAATTATATTGTGGAAAAAAGCTTAAATATATTATAAATTAGGTAAGTCCATAGTATACAAAGTGCAAAAATAGGCAAATTTATAAGTTTAATATTGTTTTTCGGAGAAAATGTCACTTAATCAGTTTTTGCAAAATATTGAATCTACAAAAGCTTTAAGTTTGTTTTATGCTTATGTTACTTAAAAGATTTTTGTAGAAATATCTAAGGCAGCATTCAGTATACAATTTTGTTTCATGATCATTAGCATATTTTTGCAAAACGGTAATAAGGACTCAAATATTTTTTTGAATTAGTTTTAAATGAGTGAAAACCTATACTTTTAAAAGTACCCAAGTATGTGATCATGCTTTAATCTAGTATTTTTGTTGGAATAAGGTATCGCTTGCTAAACAGCTTTGAAGACCAGTATACCGCAGTGGTTGGAGCGCCGGTTTACTTGGACGCAAGGGTCGCGGATTCTTTTTAATTTAGTATGCTTCTTAACCGTGGGAGAGCTACGCTTTGGCAACCGAGGGAGAGTCACGCTTTGGCATGAATGGGCCAGCTCGGTTGGAGTGATACCACGGCCTTACAGAAGACCGACTTTTTATTTATATTTATATTGAGTACAATCAAGACTATCTCACTCCGCCTGATGGTAAGCAGCCGTGACATGCAAATATTAGGTTGACAAGCATAAAAGAACAAACAAAGTACCTATTGCGTCTGTCATCTTCACCCTGAAGGCCTGCTGAGATGCCGTTTTACGCCCCGCCTAAAAACCCCAAAATTGAAAGAAGGAGAAAACACATGAAGTGGAAGGGCATTCCATGACTTGATGCTCCAAGAGGAGCTAAACCTCTTGGTACGCGCCGGCATTGTTGGACGGCAACGCTGTCCAGCACGTATTATTCGGGAACGGAAAGGGGAAGATTAGTTGGAATAACTCATCACAGCATTCCCGATTATAGAGGCAGTAGAGAACACTAAGACTGGCAATGTCTCTACGTAACTAAAGAGATTCTAGGGACTTGGTCACCTCATGATCTCCAACAATACGAAAAGCAGCCCCCAGCAAGTACTTCGCGGAACCATCATAGAGATAAGAGCAATATTCCGTACACGGGCGAACCTGTGCCTTGTACAGGAGACAAAGCTGCACCAGAATAAAATACCGTCTCACTCTATTCAGAATCCCGAGCTTACGGGAAGCGGTTCAGATTGCTACGCTAAGACTATCCTGCATTGATGAGGAGGATTCAGAGCATGAAGAGTGGGATGGGATAGAAAAGGTGACACCATAGCAGAAAATACACACACACCTGTGTCTTCTTGGCATTAAACTCAAGAAGTTTGCTGGCATCCCATTTAGGAATGCGGTTCAGGACCCCATCGAAATCGGAGACAAGAAGATTCCTCTTTACCTAGGTTTCAGTCTGCTTTGCCGCAGGTCTTCCGAAAAAGCGTGCATGGACAGTACTGTCATCCGCATAGCAATGGATGTTAGCAAGTGATAACATCATCATCATCAGCCTGTTGCTGTCCACTGCTGGACATAGGCCTCTCCAAATGCTCGCCACTTTGATCGATCTTCGGCTACTCGCATCCAGCTCCAGCCAGCCCTCTTGCGCAGATCATCACTCCATCTGGCCTGAGGTCGTCCTACACTACGTTTACTACGTTACGCGGTCTCCACTCCAGAACTCGTTTACCCCAACGGTTGTCAGTTCTGCGGCAGATATGGCCAGCCCACTGCCACTTCAGCTTGCTAATCCGGTGAGCTATGTCGATAACTTTGGTTCGCTGCCGGATCACCTCGTTTCGGATTCGAGCACGCAGTGAAACGCCGAGCATAGTTCTTTCCATAGACCACTGAGCGACTTTAAACTTGTGGACTAGCCGTGCTGTTAGTGTCCACGTTTCAGCCCCGTATGTCATGACGGGTAGGACGCACTGATTATAGACTTTTGTCTTTAGGCACTGTGGAATAGACGATGCGAAGACTCGACGTAGTTTTCCGAATGCTGCCCAACCCAGCTGGATTCTTCTTTTCACCTCATCCTCAAAGTTGTTTCGACCCAACTGCAATGTCTGCCCGAGGTACACATACTTCTCAACAACTTCGAGGGTGGCGCCATGGATCGCAATCGGTTCCGGTAGAACATGCTCATTGAACATGACCATGTCATTGATATGCAGAACAAACAGTGTCGGCGACAAGGCGGAACCTTGTGGTACTCCAGAATTTATCAGAAGGAAGCAGGAAGTAGCTTTTGTGATTAGCCTTTGTGACGGAAAGGTCACGAATCCTGCAACCCTCCATAAATTCTGCAACCCAACCGCATAAGCGAGGTGGCAGACCGTATGCCGGAAGTTTGAAGAGAAGTAAACGATGCCAAACACGGTTAAAAGCTTTGGCGATATTAAGGCTAATTGCCTGAAATTTTTGACGAGCAGGTGGATCACCATGATGGTAAGCAATTGCCGCCGCCCACGGACACCTGCAACACCAGTGGAGTCGTAAATGCGCTGCCAACCTTTTTTGTCCTACCCGGTACCCGGTCCGGTACGGTATCACTCACTCGACGAAACACAGCACAGGTGCTGCACGCCAGTTTTCTGTGAGGCAGTGGTAACACTCCGGTCGAGTCGGCCCTTTCATGCCGAAGCGAGGCTCTCCAACAATTACCTTACTTCTTCATAGCTTCTCCCCAGAAGTGTGACACGTACGCTAGAAGGTCCCCTGTGGAGCGTTTCGGTCTAAAACCATATTGTCGGTCATGGAGTAGCGAATGATCTTTTAGGTAGCGGATAAGTTGAGTGTTAAACTATCCGCTCAAATACTTTTTACAATATTCAATAACAACTCAAGAGACATGATTTGTTTCATAAACCTACTCAACAACGGTTTTAATTTTACAAAATTGTTTCAAAGCACTTAACGCATTTAAAAAAAATTCTACCAATTTCAATTGGTTATTTAGCAAAAACATTCTATGTCTCTTAAAATGTTTTATTAGGTGTAAATAAGCTATAGAAAGTTTTGCTATAAAAGAATCTGCCTTTTCTCATAATAACGACTATATTTTTTAATTATTTAAAATAAAATGAGTTAAATAAAGTAATTAACTTTAATTACATTCAAACATGTCCAACTTTTAAAAAATCTCCATACAAAGTATTTAAAACTTGTTCTGAATTTTCAAACGCCATTTTCTCGGAATGACAGTCATGTGGGTTAACACACTATTGCTTATTTGCGTCCAAATAAGGTTCAAAATCAGTGTGATATATTTTCCAATTTTTTGTTATTACAAAGTTCCACTTATTAATTAAGTCATTATGTTGCTTTTATAGTACTTGATCGGTCCACTAGCGCTGCTAATTTTGGTTTAATGACAAATATTTTTTTTGTTTTTCTCGTCAGCTATCACTCAAAATTTTTAAAAACCAAAAATACTTTTCTTTTAACGTGGCAACTAAACCACCAAATTGATGTTTTTATGCGATTGCCGTAACGCTACCTAATGTGTGGCATTTAAATTCCCCTTTTCCCCGGATTTGACCTCCAGTGTACCGTGTGTGTGTGTAGTGTCATTACTCAGCGAAACACAGGTGCTTCATGCCGATCTTAACGTACGTGGTAATCTCCCACCGTAATTTCTCAAAAATCTAGAAAATTACTATTTTTATTCCAGATACAACCAAACGACGGATATCCTCAACAAATATGCAATGACTGTACAAAATCCGTCAACTCTGCCTTAAATTTGAGAAACAAAAGTCATACTTCTTTCATTCAACTTTTAAAATCAAATATTGTGCAAAAAAATTCATCCAAAAATAAAAATAAATCCACCAATAATGAGGAAGCAAGTACTGATTTTATAGAATCAACAAAAAAAGAAGAATCGAATCAAGATTCCGATGATGGAAATGGATTTCAAGATTTCCAAATTGAGGTGGAGTTTGAAAGACTATCAGAGGCCGAAATTAACAATTTCAAAGATGGCGGTCGTATTGGCGCGAAAACGGAAGGAAATGGTGGGAAATTTGACAGAAAGAAAGATGGCCGACCAAATAAAAGGGAAGATGATAAAGGAGGTTTGAAACCAAAAAAGATGACAAGAAAAGAGAGAAGGCAGGTCTATTTGAACTTGGTAGATGGAGTTTTGGACCCAAAAGGTTTATTATTATTTCTTATTAATATCTACAACATAAAATCGTAAGAAAATACTTTTTACTCGACCCGGGATTCGAACCCAGGATCCCAAGATTGCGGCGCGGTACTTAAACCACTAGACTATCGGGGCGTTTTAAGACCTACAAATCTGTACTACTTAAGAAAAGATGAATTCTATAGACATCGGCAAATGCCCCGAGCCATCAAGTCGTGGAATGCCCATCCAGTTCGTGTTTCCTTCTTCTTACTATCCTGGGCTTTGCGTGAAACGGAATCTCAGCAGGCTTTCAGGGTGGGAGTGACAGACTCAATTGGAACATTGTTTGTCCTTTTGTGCCTGTCAACCTCATATTTGGATCTCACGGTTGCTTACCATCAGGCGGAGTGAGGTCATCTTGGTTGTCCTCAATTTATAAAAAATATTTTATAAGTACAAATCGAAAAATCGAATCACCAGCGCGATGTAATTGACACCCAGCGCCACCTATTAGTAGAGATTGGAACTAATTCAAGAATTTGAGACAAACATTCGTGTGATGAGTACTTGTGTTTGTTCAGTGCCTGGGTGTTATATATGTATTATTTGTGTTTCCTCTGTTGTCTGATATCTGTAACACAGTGCTTATGTCTTTTCTTCCTCCAGGTCCAGTGCGCTGCAAAGTGTGTAAGAAAACTGTCAGCAAATGGGCTTGCTTCATCGGCCATGCAAAATTACATTTGGGCTTCGAGTTCATGTGCGAGGTAAATTAAAGTAACTTTTATGTCACAACTGACACCCGTTGGAGCCGTAAAGTCCTTGAGTGGAGACCGCGACTCGGTAAGCGTAGTGTTGGACGCCTGCGACAAGATGGGATGACATTCGAAGGCTGGCTGGTGTGGGCTGGATGAGTGGCCGAAAATCGGGAGCGGTGGCGTGCATTAGGGGAGACCTATGTTCAGCAATGGACGAGTGTGGTTGCTGATGATGTGAAAAAAAAGCAGCCAAGTGGTGGCCAAAAAGGGGCTATGACACACAGATGGATAGAGGTTTAGGGGGTTCAACCTTCCCCTCAAAGTATCAGCCTATCTATATACTGTCCCACTGCAGGCAAAGGCCTCCATCATAGAAATCAAGTCATCACTAAGTACTATGATGGGATTAGGCTTAATCACCACGCTTGCCTACTGCGGATCACAATCCCGAGCTATATTAAAAAAATTCGAAACATACTTTTGATCAACTCCGGAAACGCACCCGGGACCCTGAGATCATGGCCCGGTACTTAAGCATTAGACCAACGGGGCGTTTTCATTCAAGTTTTTTTTTGTTTTTCAGTTCTGTGGAAAGAGTTTCATATCTTCAACGCAACTGAAACGTCACTGCCGAGCCCTTCACGGCATGCAGAGGGAACTAAAGTGCAAACACTGCAGCTATCTCGCTCTCGACCCTGCGCAACTCGTGGTGAGTGAGAGAGAGCACGAAAAAAAAACTGTGCCTAGCAGGCGGTGATAATATTCACGTTATTTCTATTTTCAGCTTCACGAACGACGAATGCACACAGGTGAGCGGCCCTATGTATGCGACCTGTGTGCAGCCAGCTACCACAGCCGCCGCTGCCTGCTCCAGCATACAGAGACGCATAGACAAGTCGCCACTGTACAGGTAACTCGTTGTATGCAACCGCGTCAGCTACCACAGCTGCTGCATCCTCAGCATACAGAGACGCATTCACAAGTCGCCACTGTACAAGCAAATCGTTGTATGCAACCGCATCAGCTACCACAGCCGCTGCCTGCTCCAGCATACAGAGACGCATACACAAGTCGCCACTTTACAGGTAACTCGATGTATGCAACCACGTCAGCTACCACAGCAAGTGCCTGCTCCAGCATACAGAGACGCATACACCAGTCGCCACTGTACAGGTAACTCGCTGTATGCAACCGCGTCAGCTACCACAGCCACTGCCTGCTCCAGCATGCAGAGCATACGCATACACCAGACGCCACTGTACAGGTAACTCCCTATATGCAACCTGTCCGTTTACCGTTAGCTACCACAGCCAGTGCCTACTCCAGCATACAGAGACGCATACACAAGTCGCCACTGTACAGGTAACTCGTTGTATGCAACCGCGTCAGCTACCACAGCAAGTGCTTGCTCCAGCATACAGAGACGCATACACAAGGCGCCATTGTTTCCCCACTACCATTACAATATCGTCAGACCAAACTCCTCTATATGATACACCCTGTTATAAAAATATAATTTCTTCCAGTGCGAGAGATGTCCCATGAAGTTCAAATCGGCGAGGCACCTGGCCCGCCACCGGTACAGCACGCACGCGCGGAAGGCGAGGCGAGGTGACGCGCCGGCATCTCTGAGCTGATATCGAATAACTACCATACCATACTCTAATAAAAGTTTTGAATATTCAAATTCTATTAATCTATCACATATAAAACCGTTCTAAATTCGAAACGGTGTATCTCAGTTGTCCCCTCTGGCGTTTGTCCCCTAGGGGGACAAAATATGGATTTTTTTAATAAAGATTTCCCAGTTGTGGCAGTTGTCCCCAGTGTCATTGGTGGAAGGGACAATTGGGACTTAAAATGGATAACCCAGTCTCCCCCACTTGGGACTGCCCTATAATTTTGCTAGAAGTGACTTATATTGTTCCAGACACTTCGTCCTTAAATGCTTTGTCACTTCTAACAAAATCGGCAAAAATTCAAGTTGGGGAGACTGGGAAACCTGGAAATTGAAGGCCCAGTTGTCCCCCTTGTCGTTGATAGGGGGACAACTGGGAGATTTTTATAAAAAGGTTCCAGTTTGTTAAAAGGCTAGAAGGGACTACTGGGAAAAGCCGATTCTAAATCTGACTTCTTCCAGATATCCAACTGCGTTTTCGATATAATACGTCAATATATCATGAAATTAATTTGATGACGCCACCGCCGCTTACGTCATAAAGTATGGTAGCCCCATAGGTTATAAAACATGGGAACTTCGTTAATTCCCCAAAAATCTTTTACATTTTTTTTTTTTTTTTTTTAATTTATTATCATAATACAAAAAACACTTAACAATAGATTATATTCAAAATTGCACTGTATAAACCACTGGAGTTTGTCCACAGTGCTAGGGTTTAGTCAGCCTATTTGCATTGCAATTGCATTGAAAAATACAATAGTATTACCACAGAAAAAATAGAAATAGGAACCAGGTAAACATTCTATTAATTATTCGAAAAGTGTAATTTTAATTTGTAACTTTACGTTTTTACAATTTAACTCGCTCTTCAAAGTGGGCGGTAGTTGGTTTATCAACCGGGGCACCAAGTATTGAGTAGTATGGCGACCATAGACATTCCGGGCTTTCGATGTGCGCAAACGACCTTGGGCTATTGCACGCGTGAATACAGGGTGTTCAATTTTATTTTGATACTTTGGGTTGAAGTAATTTTCCTTTAAGAGGCTATATTTGAAACGAAGTTGCACTGGAAGAACTTTGCAATATTTGAAAAGACCAGGTTCGTTTTTTCGAAATTTTTCTTTAATTACAGGGGGGACAATTAGTTTTAAAATTTTTAGTTGCAGTTTGTATATGGCATCAAGGTAAGTTTTGTAAGTACGGCCATAGCTACTGATACCATATTGTATGTATGATTCGGCTAGTGAGTTATATAGGGCCAGTTTAACTTTATAAGGGATACGGCTATTTAAGATATACATATTGGCCATGAATTGCCTCAGCTTGTTACAAACCCGTTCAATTTGTTGACCCCAGTTTATGTGGTTATCTATGGTAAGTCCGAGGTAAGTGTACGAATTCACAAGTTCAATTTCGGGGCATGTGCAGCTTTGTGGATTATTAGAATGCATACAGCTGTGATTGTGTGCCTTTAAAATTCCGCGCGAGGGGCATTTCAGATAAGGAGACTTAATGTGCATAAGTTTTGTTTTGCTCACATTTAGAACCAACCCGGCATCATGACACCACTTACTTAGGATGTCGAAATCCGCTTGTAGAAGTTCATAAGCCACATTTATATCTGATCTTCCTATTACGATACAAGTGTCATCGGCGTACTGGTAACAGCTACAATATTCTAAGACATTTCTCATATTGTTAACATACGATAGAAAGTGCAACGGACCCAGGACCGATCCCTGCGCTGTGCCATATTTAGCTTCAATCGTATTACTGTGTGCATTACATATCTTGACACAGTATTTCCGATCTTGAAGATAATTTTTACACCAGTTCAGCAGCGGTCCACGTATGCCACACTCATCAAGCTTTTTTATAAGCTTTGTGTGGTCCAGAGTGTCATAATGACTTTCTTAGTGCATTCGGCATTATTATGACCGAATCCCTTTTTATTAAATGTTGTCCAAAAAATAAAACAATATAATACAATTAATCAAATCTATTTATTTTACATAATTACAAACAATACAATTATCTAGTGTTTCAAGCCAAGCTTGCGGTACACAAACAATAATGACGTAACATTATATCATTAATGACGAAATATCGCACGCTGACGAAAATAACCTAAAAAATCCAAATACTGAAATCTAATTTCACACAAAAAAAGACTATAAGCACCGCTTCTTCCGAAGTATAAAGTTCGATCCTAACATTTTATATTGCAAATCGGACTTTTTTCTTTGGAGCAGGATAGCTTTTATATCTATAGCTTTTATAGCAGTAGGTATAGCCCACTTCAGCCTGATCATCAGGCACACAAAAACAGACAACAAGCAGCGCTTCTTCCGAAGAACAACGTCCGATCCTATATTAAACATATTGCAAATGGGACTTTATTCTTTAAAGCAGAAAGTCCGATCTCCTATATTAAACATATTGCCAATCTAATGCTAATTGGCTGAAGTTCTGCTATATTTTTTCTTTACTCAACCAATTAGAGGACGTTTACAAATGTAGGTAATAAAAATGAATTCAAATCATTGTATGAATTATTATAAGTAGGTACTTTTTATTGCACAAAACAGAGATATAAAACTCAAATCTTCAATACAATTTCGCAATCTGTCGATTAATCAAATCAAATCGAAGTAAATTCTAAATCCATTTTTTTCTCCGATATATTTTCATTTTCTAAGATATTATCTGAAACTAGATTTCTGTAAATTTTAAATTATTTTCGTTGTCAGCTTGCGAAATATTCCTCAATATTATTTATCGATTAATATTATGACAAAATACTAAAATATCTTTTATCTCACACAAAAGCACATCACACACTAATTTAATGTAGGTACACAAATCGCGTTAGTGTGTGTTGGTCTTTATATTTCTATACAAATGGTGTTGCCAAAGTTAAGGGTAATTTATAAATTACATTGTGTTGTATTGCAAGCATGGAATGAAAGACGCACTGGCGTATTTAATGGAGTGCCATTTTTTCAAAAACACATCAAATTAGTAGCTTAATGAGTTTTTTTAGTGTTTCCATAAGGATAACTTATCGTAATGGCTGAACTCTGTGTGTGTGTTAAGCTACTTACTACGGAGTAAGGTCAATGTTATGAGATCTGTAAAAATAAAACTACTGTTTAGTAATATCGAAACGTATCGGTTGGCAACACCAAATGTAGACTTAACATTTTAGGCCCCAACGTGATATTTAAATACGAATATTTATTTTATATTATAAATTGCGAGACTACACAGTGCTTAAGGACAAATCGATAAAACATACAAATTTAAATTGGATGTTATTCAAATAAAAAAATATTCACAAAATAAAACCCATTAAAAATGTTACATGTACACCAAATGATATTTAATTATTTTGTTGCACAAAATATTATTATACATTAATTTAAATTTACATACATACATAAATTATCAGCCAGCACGACTCATACAGGAATAACGTGGGCCTAAGGCCAAATAAAGTCCCCATTTTAAAATTAATTGCGACATGGCTGTAATAGCATAAAATCTCGAGCATTTTTTAATATGGCACTACCTTTATATGAAGATAAATTCGACAATGTCAAGTTAAATATTTGAAATTACCAGTCAGTCAAGGATAAAACTTATTGTAATTTCTAAATATCTTCATAAAACATATTGATATATAAATAAAATGCGCTTTTTAACTGTCCTAGTTTTTTTTCAGATCACTACTAATTCTATAAGCATCTTATCTAACATAGGATGAATAAAGAAAAACTCACCTTCCCATAGAAACATCAACAATCAAAGTGAAAGCTGAAGCGAAGCTTCTAAGACAGTTAAAAAAGCACGATGTATATAATTATTTTTATAAACTATTATATGAACATTAATTTACACACAGCATAACTAACAAACCACCAATATATAATTTAATATTACAACTATATAAACCCAATTACGTCTCAATATACGTATATATTGATATAGGTAATGTAACCTTTAGCC
>JABMDO010000286.1:0-32502 GCA_014851415.1 Cnaphalocrocis medinalis | reverse complement strand
GATAGATTCTGAAAACAATAAACATGATTAGGTTTGATCTAGGGCCGGCAAACGAGTGAGCTGTGACCCGATAATAACTGACTGGACATTATTGTCCTTTTATCGATATTATGGACTAGTGGCCGCCCGCAACTTCGTTTGCGTGAACTTTATGACTCTTGACTTAAAGATGATTATTTAATATCTAGTAGAAGTAGATTGGGCAGCAGAATTGGCAAGCACTGGCTACTAACAGAGACCAATGGAGTAGTTTGAGATAGGCCCAGCAGTGGGACAGTTCAAACCAAAAAAAATATCTTATAGGCATAGCCCAAAGGTATATAGCTCAAAACGATCGCGCCTGGTTTAACCTACTTGCATCAAAGCAAGCAAGACGTCATGTCAGCTGTATGAAGAAGAGTGGTAACAGATGCTGAATGATTGGAACAGGAACGAGATAGGACCAGTATACCATCAAGAGATGGTCAACTCTGCAGAAGGTTTTCGACGGTTGCCTAAAAACATTTCACAAAGGCGATGAATAATAACTCTTTATTCTAAGGCCCGATTCGACCAATCTTAATCCGAGAATAAATCTATGGTATAAAGCTTGCCACTCAGGCTTGCCAATAGATTTACTATCAGATAAAGATGGGTCGAGTAGCACATTACGTGGATATTGATATAAATTTATCAAGACTTAGTAAAAACAATTTGTGTGATTTAATCACACAATATGATTAATGATAAAAAATCACACAATGATAGTTCAATACAGAAAGCGATCGAAAAAAATCTCAACAGCTTTTTTAACATATTTTTTAAAATTTTAAACATGCTGTCGGGGTCAAAAATAAAATCTAGACGACCCTAGTCGTACTAATTGGTTTTCGATTTCTTGGTTGCAGTCTTCTGTTGATAAAATTCGCCACTCCGATCTATTTTTCGCTACTTGCATCTAGCTCTTGCCAGCCATCCTGCGCAGATCGTCACCCGCCTGAGGGCATCCTACATTACGTTTACCGAGACGTGGTCTCCACTCCAGAACTCGTGTACCCCAGTGGTTATCAGTTCGGCGGCTGGTATGGTCAGCCCACTGTCACTTTAGCTTAACTAATCCTCTGAGCTATGTCGATGACTTTGGTTCTCTGCCAGATCACCTCATTCCGGATACCTACGCCACTTTAGCTAATCCTGTGAGTTCACGGTTTAATATGATCGGAATTGCCAGTTAAATAAAAAACAACTGAAAAAGTTTGTTTTCCTCCATGCTTGTTTACTCCAACCGGGTTTGTTTAAAACAGCTTGTCCACATCCATTAACGAGTTACGAGTAAACATACGGGCGCATTTTAAATTGTTTAGCCCAAATTTGGCCCAAAGTTTGCGGCCAAACTTGGAGTCAACAAAAAAACTTATGACTTTCAAATATGAATATCATCACCATTAATTTAGACCGGTACCGGTAAACTGGTGATAAGACCTAATCGCTGGATTGCGATACGGGCGTCGCGGGCATGGACTTCTGCAGAACTCTCCAGAAACCCACACCCTGCTGGCTGCAGGGCGAGGTGGGGGAGAGTACCTGCAAGCTTCCAAAAACTGCCCATCTGGTCGTCTGCTACCTATCACATAAATAAAAACCAGACAGCTCCACGGCCGGCTACGCTGGATTGCGCAGTCGTTCGCTGGGCAGAGAGGTGGGGTTTGCCGGTCTTTGCCGCATGTCAACGGCTGTGGGACGCATCGCAAACCAGCGACAAAAGACCCTCACAAAAGATTTGGGGGGTGGCGCCCGGAGGTGCCCCACTCGGTAGGGGCCCACGTCAAGATGCGCCCAAAGTGGAGGAGATCCTCACAGGGCCCCGGCTTAGGTAGAGCTGGGTCTCAAAGTGCAGCTGACAGCCGTCGGGTAGCAAATTAGTAATATAGCGATTAAGCCAATTGCTACCCGCCATTGCCCAGGGACACCGGTAACCCTTCGGTATCAGTTCTAAGCAGAACGAAAATACTACCGAGGGGGGCACACGAGCCGGAGTGGAGGTCGCCGCACCGTACTCCCCACTTTTTCTTTTACCTGGGTGATCACGGGTATTGTTTTTTTGCCAGTAGTCCACCTTTAGGCGTATGTAAGACTGAGAAAAGTAGGTCATAAAACTCGAATAAAATTTGATGAATCGATTTAACTTTATAACATCAAAGCGTGTTACCCGTCCCTGACAGTATTATAGTTAGTACTTATATTTAAACAAAGTCGCGTTAAGTCCTGTTTGTATAATGCAACGCGAAAGTTTACAATCATACATCACTCAATAATCAGCATTACAGTGGTGCATACCAAAAAGGAGCACACAAATCCATACTAATATTATAAATTGCGAAAGTAACTCTGTCTGTCTGTCTGTATGTCTGTCTGTCTGTTTGTCTGTCTGTTACTCTTTCACGCCAAAACTACTGAACGGATTTAAATGAAATTTGGTATACTGATGGTCTAGACCCTGAGAAAGGACATAGGATACTTTTTATTGCGAAAAAGGGGTTGTAAGGGGTTAAAAGTGGGGTAAAAAGTTACTTTTCCACGCGGACGAAGTCGCGGGCGGCCGCTAGTAATAAATAAAGTAATAAGAATGAATGATTGGCAAGATCCGGGGCGCAGTTATTGGAATAAGTTACGGTTCAGTAGCTAACAATTAAATGTATTAGCGGCGCTAGTGTGCCCCACCCTTCGCCTTTGCAGCTGTTGCAGGTCTAGTGGTTTAAGTACCAGGCCGCGATTTCGGGTCGGGTCGAGCAAAAAGTATGTTTCGAATTTTTCGAACCTAGCTCGGCAGCTCGGGTTTGTGATCACCATTCCGCATCAGGCAAGCGTGGTGATTAAGCCTAATCCCATCATGTAGCGATGACTTGATTTCTATGATGGAGGCCTTTGCCTTGCAGTGGGACAGTATACAGGCCGATTGCCTACTACTTTTTACTTTTATCCAATGTTGATTGCCGTCAATCGTTAATCAATTATAGTCTTAAATTTTAACGTGAAAAAGTTTGGTTTTGATAAATGTTCGTCTGTTGTACGCGGCTTTAGGAGGGAAAGTTTGATTATTTTTTATCCCATGATACTTACAATATTGAAATGGATGTCCGTTCCGAACTTCGAAACATAAAAGCATTATCTGCCCCGGGCAAATATATTTACGAGCTATTATTTTTTTTTTTTATCGATATTAGCCTTAGATTTGAGATTTATTTGGTTAGCGCTGTGTTTCGTCGAGTGAGTGAGGGTATCAGAGGTCCAATTGGGGAAAAGGAAGTTAATAAAGGTTGGCAGCGAACTTGTGACTCTACTTGTGTTTCAGGTGTCTATGAACGGAGGTAATCGCTTACCATCAAGTCAAAATTTGTGTAGGTAATGTTTGTTGCTCTTTCACGCAAATGTGATAGGTGGCAAACGAGCAGACGGATTGCCTGATGGTAAGCGGTTTCCTCCGCCCATAGACACCTGCAACACCAGTAGAGTCACAAGTGCGCAGCCGACCTTTAACCCCCTTTCCGCCCAATTCGGCCTTCACATTCAATACTGGAGGCGGCTGGAATAACCCAAAAGGAAATTGCCGCCCCCGCTTTAATAAGACCGCTATAATGGGGCGTTTAAATCACTGCTGACTGATCGTCAAATTGATAATTTTATTGGAAAAACGATTGAATGAAAACGGTAAAAATATCTAAAGAGCTGATGTATAACGACGCCGAGAATAGATCCAAATAAAAGAACGTTGTTCTTATTCTGGTGGCTTCTTTTAGATGAACTTGGTAGGGATCCTTACAATTAGGGTAAAAACGGAACCCCGTTTTAAGAGGTGACTAAACGGACCTTCTGACGTGAGCATACTGCGCAAAGCAAACAAGCAGGCGGTTCGCCATTATTCCGGTAGATGGCACTATACATTTTCACATCGCGCAAGCGATGTCTGTCACCGAATAAATGACTGGCCGGTTGGCGCAATGGTAGTGACCCTGCCCCATACGCCAAAGGTCGTGGGTTCGATCCCCACCCTGGACAAACATTCGTGTGATGAACACTTGTGTTTGTTCAGTGTCTGGGTGTTATATATGTATTTAAGTATTATATTTGTGATCCTCTGTTGTCTGATATCTGTAACACAAGTGCATAAGCTACTTAGTACGGAGTCAGGTCAATGTATTGAGATGTTGTGTGAATTATTTATTTAAATGACCTCAATCAAGCCGCCTGCTAGGTTTGGTAGTTCGGAAATAAACTTTAAAATATTCAGACGGAACTGGTGGAATAGCTAGATCAGTTTACGACTCCGCGGGGAAGCCATGTGGGGTGTCCTGTCGTGTTAACATGCGCGCCGCGAAATAATTTGTTGACACTCGTATTGTGTCGGCGCAAGTTGCTTCTTGCTGACCTGACTGAGTGATGAGCGGGATAGAAGGATGCGCTCTCGCGAACGAGTGTCGGTAAAATTTTGTCGCGGTACTGGCGGTACGCATGTTAGGCTTACTGGTAGGTCGTGCAATTAAGAAGGCTGCGTTACGCCAAGTAGGTGTAAAGCGACGAGCGGTTACGATCAAACCCCGGCTGTGGGGTATCGAACCGCGATTGCGCCGAAATGGACACCCCGGGGGATTTGATTAGGGTTAAAGTCCCACACACAACCATGTCACCCTACATGTTAAGGTGAGGGCCATAACGGTTTCCACTGGGAAAACAAAAAAAATACCCTAGATCAACGATTTATCGGTTGGTTAGTAACACCGAGGGTAGACTAGAAGAAAAAAGGCATGTTACAAGGTTAGGCTTTGATGGTTTCCCCTGAGATACCAAAAAGGTAGAAAAGATTTGAAGTGAAACTAAAAGAAAAATCGGCCCTAATAGATTATATAACACTGACCATTTATTGTTATTGTCAATGACATTTCACCTACAATATCATTGGTTATTGTCCATAGTTTATCTATTACAAAGCGAGACGTGTTTCTCAGAAACCGTGACATAAACTATTGACATTATAACTCTTGTCGCTTTGCAACAGACAGACAGAAGAAAGTAGGAATCAAGTATTTATTATAATACTAGCTTTTTCCCGCGACTTCGTTCGTGTGGACTTCAGGTTCGTAGAAACCTCAAAAATTGTAGCCTATGTGTTATTCTGATGTATAAACTATATTGTGGTAAAGTTTCATTCAAATCCATTCAGTAGTTTTTACGTGAATGAGTAACAAACATCCATACATCCATACAAACTTTCGCCTTTATAATAGTAGTAGGATTATTATTCAAGCGCAATGACATTCCACCTACAATGGACTTCGCATCTGCGCCTTGTAAATGGAACTTGAAAATTATGCCTAGGCATACTTTTGATTAGTCGTGTGTCAATGATAACTATGGAGTCGCTCTTTTGTTAGTTTTTTTCACCCGAGCGAGATTATGGCAGGTCACTAACTAATTTACGATAACTGTTTTTTTTTAGCTTTCCACTACCTACGTCCATGAGATTATGAGAGAGAAGTGGCGCAAGTTAGTTGTAATGGAAAGTTTTCAGGTTTCAGTTTTTCCCATTGATATCATTAAAATAAAATTATTACGCACAAAAAAAGTAATTTTATTTTCGCAATAACAAACCCTTTTATTTATAATGGGAAATGCACAAAAGTAACTATACTCTAAACTGGAATTCAGACCAAAAAATCTACGACAGATACGTCACTGTCAAATCTGTTAAAGTCACTTATGTCATTTTTAAGTGACGTTTTAGGTTTCGCCAACCTTTCTGGCATTATTTTTCTCATTTAGCAGACTAAACTGTCAAGTTTCCATACATTGTTAAAATGTTGTAGGTAGATACCAAATGTTATTAACAGCTGAAGTATAACAAGCGCAATACCATCTTTGATAACTAAAAATACGGATGGTTAAGTTTTATAAAAGGGTCTTGTATTTACGTGAAAAAAAGTTATTACAAATTTTTTTTAAATTATAGATTCAAAATTACCCATAAATAAATTATATCAGCGAGTGTTTTTAGAAAAAAGGGGTACACTATGGTACAATTAGTTTATTGCAGTAGCAACATTGTAGTAGATTTTTGGCTCTTGAATTCCAATTTTGGGTATAGTCAGAGGTGTATCTGTAAACATTTACATCCCCTTAACCACGTGTTCTATCAACCATTCTGAACAACATTTGATCAACAACTTTTCCAAATTCTTCGAAAAATTTTTTGCCTCCCCATACAAAATGACCAAGTCACGTGACCGACTTTGTATGGAAAGATGAAAAATTTTTATGGCGAATTTTCAAAAGTCATAGCATAAAATGTTGTTCAGAATGGTTGGTAGAACACGTGGCTAAAGGGATGTAAACGTTCACAGATACATCCTGTATATACATATAAAAATATAATTAAATTCAAATGAGTGCACGCAAACCTATAAAATACCTATAGTAGATGTAATAAATAATAAGCGTTGCGACTCCGTGTATTCCTTGCTCTGAACTTTTCCGTAAATCACCATATGCAGCTTCGATTGACACGTAGTTATACATTACTACTTTAACTGTCAAGATGTTTACACATGCAGGTTTGTAAACAGCAGTGTATACACAGATCAGTTGAAGCATAATAAGGTGAAATTTGGAGCATGTGCCATCTTCGCGCTTGGTTATTGTATGGCGTTGCTATGTCCATTGTAGGTGGAATGTCATTGTTCAAGCGTACTTACGTGTACAAAAGATCTTACAGTGTTCTTATAACTGACAGATATATAATTTAATACCTATAATCTATACTATTTTATAAAGAGATAATTTCTATAGACAACGAAAAGGCTTATACGTAAACCGAAAACACGAAACGCTTGCGCGATGTAATTGAGCACAGCGCCATCTATTGGTTCATTTCTGAATTACGTTCCCAAAGCAAAGTGAGGGCGGGCCACTAGTAAATTAATATAGAAGTGGGGTTCCCAAACAAATGTGTTTTTTACCAGAACAAAAAATAATACTGAACCATCGCTTATGAGTCCGATACGTACTTCGCCGTTTCACTTAGAAAACCGTTGGGATGAATTAACATCTAGTTAATTTAGGAATTCGTCTAAAAAGTCCCCTAGCAATCAGTTGGAGCAAAAAAGTTTACTTCTAAGTCATCGCAATCAAAAGATACGGATTTCGTTTATTTTACGTGATAAAGGGCAGACGAGCAAATGGATAAATAAATAAATTCACACAACAACTCATACATTAACTGATTCCGTACTAAGTAGCTTGAACACTTGTATTACAATAAATATCAGACAATATAGGAATATTTTAAGTTTTCCATTTTGTAAAATGAGTGACGCAAACAAAAAAAAATAGAACAAAAAAAAACAAATTAATGACGGTCTTCAAAGCACAAATGCATGAGTAAAATAGCTGTACAAATAACGTTAATACCTACAATCGGGACCATCTATTAGTTCGGTTTGATAATTTACGTAAAAACTCAAGACAGAAGGTCCCTTAACTAGGGACTGAATAAATTAATAACCGACTTGGTATCACATAGATCTCACAACTTTCACGGTAGGACCACTGAGTTGCGAAACTTGGTTTTTTTGACATACATGTATGGTTTCTTATGGGATTGTATAAACTGGAACGGAACTCTCGGTGCGAAAAATGCGAAAATCCTTGTCTTGGCCGCTTTTTTCAAAAACTCAAATTAGTCTTGTATTTTTCCTGGGTTCTTAACGTTATCATAATTATTTAAGCAAGATTGAGGTGAGGACTATTACAATATAATAATATAAATTAGACAAAAAGGTGAATTATTGTTATTTTATTACAAAAATAGCCGAGAAAATCCCAAAACGTCCTCTTAAGAGGCTGTACGAATAAAAACAAGCGCCGCCAACCTATTTACACTGATTGTGGTGAAAATACCTACGATATTTTTTAACAAAGCAAACCATTACAGACTTAGATAAAGGTAAATTGAATTTTTCAAGATGCAATACAATATAAAAGTGGCCGTTTAGCAATAATTAACATTATTGTTACTTGTGTTTACCGGTGGTAGAATCGCATTATGTCTATTTATTTTTTAGTATATCTTGTGTATCAAGATATATATTTAATTGCATTTAAATCATATACATTATCTTTAAATAGTTTTAAATATTTTCTTTATGTATGACGATTTGTAAGTGCTGTGTACAAGCCTATGCAAATAAAGTATATTTGACTTTGACTTTGACTTTGTCGCGTGTTAGAAATATTGTATTGCATCTTGAAAAATCCAATTTACTAGAAATTTTCTTTTTTTAAATATCATATTTTCGCCACAATCAGTGTAGGTAAATAGGTTGGCGGCGCTAGTTTCATTCGTATAGCCCCTTAACGTTTTGGGATTTTCTCGGCTATTTTTGAAACCTTTTTGATGAAAACGTCTTTAGCTACGATTATTTGGCTCCTGGCAAACGTATATACGGACTGCTAAAAGACATAACAAATCTATAAGGGTTCCGTATATGACCATTTGGCTACGTTCTTCTACCCCTTTTTATGTTTATCAAATGTCCTTTGTTAGGTTAGGTTATCTGTAGCCTTACCATGAGTTTCAAATACCATCCTCGCTATCGAAAACTGTCGCTTTGTCTTTCATTGTGATGCATTTGAAAGAAACAGAACAATAGTTTACGTTATGTCAGATTTAGATGTCAACTCATGGTAGCGCTACTGGTATCTGGTAGAAAAGGTTGTCTCGCTTTAAGCGATAACACGCGAAAATTGTAAGTACTATTAAATTTTTGTAATGTCTAGTTATTAAGTTGTGATTTTTGGGCAACAAGGTATCCATGCTAATAAAATATTATAAATGGGAAAGTGTGTCTGTCTGTATGTTTGTCCTTTGTTCACGGCAAAACGGAGCGACGAATTCACGTGTTTTTTTAAGTGGAAATAGTGAAAGGGATGGAGAGTAACATAGGCTACTTTTTGCCCCTTTTTAACCCCCCCATTTTAAGAAAGTGGGGGGCTATCTATCTATTTACGAAACCGTCAAAAGAAATAACTGTCCTGACGGCACGCTTCACGGAAACGAGGATAAAACAACATAGAAAATATGTGGGTTTCCTCCAACATTGGCCATGATTGGTTCAAACATACAAACGTATAGTACAGTCACGAGTTTTAATTTGAGACCCACTCAAGGCTGAATGTCGTGTAGCAAACTTTCGCTATCAAGAGCTAATATTTTAACGTGTCAAAGTCATATTTTTACCATCGGCAGCTTTACTTTTCTAGGGGCAACTGTGCAAACACAACTTGAGCGAGGACACACGATTACCGATGTTTTCCGATTGCTAAATTACTTTGTGAAAATGTCACAATTAACTATTTTTTTTATTTACACTGACACGAGTGACACAACATAATTAGAAAACCGCAAAGAGGTTATCGTTTCAAGGGTCGTTAAGACATTTTATATCTTAACTTGATATTGAACATTATTGCACTAATAATTTTTATTTTTGGTATAGCAATTCGTTGCAATTTATTCTTAAGTAAATATTGCACTTAAAAAATTGCACTAAATTTCGAATATATGAATTATTTATTATTAAAATATTATTTATTTAATTATTACACTAAATTTCGAATAACATAATGAATTTTCTAACGATATTTAACGGAAATGGGTCTCAAATTAATACCCGTGACTGTACGTCTACAAAAATATCGTAAACAAACACTGCCGAAAATCTCGTAAATCGTATTTTTCAGCTTCGTTGGCTAATCGTTATTAGTTTTTCGCAATGGAGTTGTCGGGGAACGTAAACATGTCCTAATTGTTATCTTTTGGGTGAGATTAACGGCGCCTACGATTTACTGCCGCACTCAGAGACGTTATTCAACGTTAATGCTCATAATATTTATGTATAGACACAGGTCTCTTCACCAGCCCATGGTCCTTCCTACCGTCTCGGCATACGGACCGAATCTTGGGAGACGCTCACCAGGTACTTGCTAAGGGCTCTTTCCCGGTGCGTTCTTCCACTCCTACAAAGTCTGTGTGTTTAGCCCATCTCAATGTCACTTTTCCCCAAATGGGGCGTGAAACAACACAGCACAAGCGACTCGCGCTCGGGTTGTATAGGTGAATATTTATGTATAGTCTAGTAATGGTCGCGGGAGTCCCTTGGATGCGGGTGGCACAGGACCGATCTGTGTGGAGAACATTGGGGGAGGCCTATATCCAGCAGTGCACGTCTATTGGCTGAAATAATGATGATGATTTATGTTTTTTTTATGATATAGGTGGCAGACAAGCCGACGGATCACCTGATAGTAAGCGATTACCGCCACCCATGGATACCTGCAACACCAGTGGTGTCACTAGTGCGCTGCTTACCTTTTTAACCCCCCTTCCCATTGATTGGGCCTCCGGTACCCTCACTCACGCAGCGACAACACAGCGCATGCACTGCATCACTGGTTTTCTGTGAGGACGTGGTATTACTCCGTTTAAGCCGGCCGGCCCATTCATGCCGAAGCGTGGCTCTCCCACTGTTACATGTATAGTCTTTATGTCAATTAAATACTTTTTACTTAAGTAACAATTAAAGTTTAACGTCGTATGACCCAAAAGCCTTTTAAAAGGCAAATTCTATTGTGTCTGCTTGGGTCTTACGATGTTAATTAACGTCTATGAGTACGGCAGTTAAGTCGATTAGGTTGCTCACGAGTGTAGAAAAGGAAGATCGTAATCAAAGTGCTAATTAGCCTTATTTTGTAAAACAAGATGAGTACAACTTCGCAGTTTAATCATAAATCTTGAAACATATTTCTTTGGGCAACATTACGAAGAAGCCAAAGTTCCAAAGAGATTTAGAAAGAGATTAGATAAAACACAACTTTGAAATTGCTAGGAGAATGTTTACTTTTATTTTATAGCTCTCCTTAATCCGAAAAACAGCGCTGACTAGGTACTAACCACCTAGGCCAGCATATGCTGAGTTACTCTCCAATTGCTTGCATACCGATTTGTACACATACGTGACATTATGTAACTAGGTTAAGTATATATGAGAGCAATAAACGTTTTTTTATATATTTTATTTTGATAAAAATACAAAAAAACAGTTAAAGAATATTCCCATACGTCGCGTCATTTTGGAGACATTTAAGTATTTCGCGTAACTCAAAACTAGCGCTGCCAACCTATTTACACTGATTGTGGTGACAATATGATATTTTTTAAGAAAGTAAAACTCTGCAAACCTGCAAAGATGCGAGCAAATTGGATTTTTCGAGATGCAATTATTATTTTTTTACACGTGACAAAGAACAATTAGTTCATTATTGCTAAAAACGGCCACTTTGGCGCCTATTGACAAGATGGGCTAATGGCATATACCTACCTACAGAGTGGTGGAAAAGACTGGCATAGGACTGTTGTAAATGGCGAACACAGGAGGAGACCTATACCCTGCAGTATAGTGTATGTTTATAAAAATCTCAATTTATCACCGAAGAAATCTGATAAGCATAGCCTAAACACCAGAAATAAACACAAACTTGCTATTCTAAATCTCAGACTTCATAAAATTGGTAATTCATTTGTCGTGATATGAGCATTAAAATTTTTTAACAAATTACACAAACTCTTGTTGATTTACCCACACATAAATTAAAATCTCAAGTTAAATCTTATTTGATGGTAAATGCCTATTATACAATTGAAGAATACCTAAATGACAAGAATTTGTGGAAATGATAAACTGTTCACCTTCACAGTGTTATGTATTATGAAATTTAAATTTTATTTAATTCTTTAAAAAATTTTATGATAACAAATCTGAAAAGATTAAGTTCTACTGAGTTTCTTGCTGATTCTTCTTGGTAGAAATTGACCCTCCGAATCAGCAGTAAGTAGATTATAAAATTTGACTTTCATAAAATGTTCTGTAAAGGACTTAAACTGAATAAAGAGATTTTGATTTGATTTGAGTGAAATCAAGATAGGATCAGGCTAATGAAGATGATGATTTCGGATGAATTTGTACCGTCTGTATTACCAAATAAGTAACAGCTACAAAGAACTAAAACCTTATTGATTTTGAGTCCTAAAATACTAATTACCGTAGGACTCCGACGAAATCCGTTTCAAGTTTCTTTGAATTTAATCTAACATCTAAGTTGTTATTGACAATTAAATTCTAAAACACTAAAATGTTGGCTCAATATTCTTGGAAACTTGAATTTGATGAGTAAACAAAACTAGAACAAATAATACAATAGAAGACAAAGACGAGTGTTTCCAAGACAAGTCTTATTTACTTTTATAAAGTTTTCGGACGATAATTGGACGTAGTTAAACGAAAAGGATCCAATCCACATCATATTTTTGAGATATTGACATTTGAAATTTACGAATAGATCGTCGGATAGACTTAGTGCGATTTTGTTTTTGGGACCCGTCGAGGTGTGAATTGGTTCCGATGTTAAAATTCAATGGAAAACAGCTGTTTTGACGTGTTTCATACTGATCGATAATATCGATATTTCGCATTATTTTGGAATACTTATGCCATTTGTGACAATATTGTGGATTGGATCCTTTTCTTGTTTGTTGTGGGTAAGCGGGCAATATAAGGACGAACCTCATCACCGCAGAAAGCAGGCAAGCCAGTACAGCCCCATCCATCTCAACCGGCCAAGGATATCTCCCACGGTCCTTCAACACCCTTGCCTCCTTCCAACACTCGCAAAAGACCCGGACGTCGCCACTCGGGGGGGGGGGGGGGGCACGAAGAAATGCTCCCAAGGTAGGGGGGATCCCACAGGGAGCCGGATAGGGCCCCGGCCCAGACAGAACTGGGCCTCAAAAGTGCGTCCGTCAGCCGTCTTTTTTTTGGTAGTGGCCCTGCCTCACCCTGGACAAACATTCGTGTGATTAAAACTTGTGTTTGTTCGTATCTGGGTGTAATACAATCATGTATTTAAGTATTATATTTGTGTTTCCACGATTGTCTGATATCAGTAACACAAGTGCTTGACCTATTTAGTACGGAGTCAGGTCAATGTATAGATTAAGTATATATTTACAAAAACAAGCCAAACCACTCGACGACGACATAACATGTCTAATTTTATCCTTAAACTGTTAATCTGATTTTAAGATGAAATACGAATCAACAAAGGATGAGAAACTCATTAAACCTTGCTCTTTGGTTCAAAGTGAAGATAAAGTAAATATATTTGAATAAAACATTGGGACTTCTAAACATTGAATGTGAACATTTTGTTGGCTTGGTTGGTAAGCCTACTTATTTCAAAAAGCAGATGGTGTGATTTGAGTTCAATTGTCAATTTTGGTAAGTACGCACATCTTACTTGATTTATATGGGACTAAACCACACTAAACGCAAAGATCTTCTTTACTCTTTATAAAGTGATAACTTCTAGAGACATCAACGAGGCTTATAGGTAAACCGAAAACACGAAACGCTTGCGCGATGTAATTGGACACAGCGCCATCTATTGGTTCGTTTCTGAATTACCGTCTCGAAGCGAAGTGAGAGCGGGCCACTATTTAAATATAAGTACATACAGCCACACATCAGGTTACTAAATAAACTGTCATTGAAATCACTCAGACACACTACACTATAGAATAAAGTTGAACTTTGCATCCTACTACTATTATAAAGGCGAAAGTTTGTAAGGATGTATGGATGTATGGATGTTTGTTACTCTTTCACGTAAAAACTACTGAATGGATTTGAATGAAACTTTACCACAATATAGCTTATACATCAGAATAACACATAGGCTACAATTTATAAAAAATTATTGTGTGGATTGTCCAAAATATGACGGTAAGTGTCAATAATTAACTCCACGCGTAAGAAGTCGCAGGTGGCCGCTAGTTATAAATAATGCAAAGTTCTTGAATATCAATTGAGGTTTGACAGGTTGTGGTAACCTGATGTGTGGCTGTTTTGTTTGTTTGTAATTGAAGCGTTTGCGGTCGCAAGATTTCTCAAAGCAAGAATAATAGATTTCTTGAAATATTTTGTGATTGTTAGGAAAATCGTCTTAAATTATTTGTAATAATGTTTAATCATTTTTTAGAGCGACAATCACAAAACCAAAAATATATTTTTTGTTGCAATTTTTACAATCAAAGATAAGTATTTTCAATGAAGAATACCAGCCTTAGTAAATTTAATTTAAGAAATAAAAATATTCTTGCATTAATAATTCTTCGAGAATGGTTTTATTCAACATTATCTATTTCGTATCGTTTTATGAAAATTATTTTCTTAAAGTAAGAAAATAATATTAATTTCAACATACATATTCAGACAACCATAATACTTATTCGGAGAAAACCGTTTATTCTGTGTAATTTCATGTACATATATACGTATGTAACGTTAGTTAATCTTGTTAAGTAAAGATAATAATTCTCACAACATCTCATACATTGGCCTAGTGTGTTACAGATACCAGACAACACACAGATGCTCTACTAAAATAAGATTACAAAATTAATTTCAATATTAACTTTGGCCCGAGTGATACCACGGCCTGACAGAAAACCGGCAGCCCTATGTTTCGCAGAGTGAGTCAGGGTGCCCAAATATAGCCCCCTATTGGAAAGGGATGAAAAAGTTGACACTCTAGCGACTTACCTACCTACTGTTTCAATTGTCCATGTCTCGTCTATCACAAAAAAAAACTAAAATATTTTTTTTTTGTTACAGATAAAAATGCAGAGAAGACGATAAATGATCTCATACATACAACATCCAAAACTAACTATAGAAAATGTACACCAACGCTAGTCTAATATTAGTTTTAGTCATATTTTTAGAACACTCCGATGGAATAAACGTACAAGATAATACGTACAAAGAATTCGATGATAACAATCAAGATTCCAAAGCGAATATAGATACAACAAACGCAAACATGAAAACTGCAGATAACAAATTAGTTACCAAAATTAGCAATGATTTAGAAGAAATATACAATGATAATGAAATATATCTTTACGAGAGAAACGTAGAATTTGAAGATGATAAAGAAAGATTGAAAAGAACTACAAAAGATAATAAAACTGCTGGAGATGAAGATTGTGTAGGCTCAAAAGAGTACTGCAATATGACTAGAGAACAATACGTTGCAATGTTAAATGATTACATATATCCACAGACGTACGAGTGGGTTTTAATAGGGACTCATACAGCAGTATTCGTGGTTGGCCTAGTAGGTAACGCCTTGGTGTGTATAGCGGTGTACAGGAATCATACAATGAGGACAGTGACCGAATTACTTCATAGTAAACTTGGCTATGGCAGATTTTATGGTGATTCTCTTCTGTTTGCCACCGACGGTGCTGTGGGATGTGACAGAGACGTGGTTCCTGGGGAACGTGCTGTGCAAATTGCTGCTTTATTTCCAGGTTAGTAAGTATTATTTAGATTTCCTTTCCTGAAACATCATGAAATATTAAAAAAATGTCACTTACCATTTAGCCGTGGTTGTCCAACAGACTCATGAAATCATTCTTCGAACTGAGTGAGGGCTGCGGCCTCCTGCGCGTGGCCTCCACTCAAGGACCTTTCCACACCAACGGCCGTCTGTTCTCCTCGCAATATGCCCTGCCCATTGACACTTCAGCCACGCAAATCTTTGGGCTATGTCCGTGACCTTAGATCTCCTGCGGATCACTGAACATTTATGAATGTCAAATTTTGCAATCTACCGCTGATTCGGAAGTTCAACTTCTACCGAGTATGTAGGTATGGTTGGACTATACTTAAATAACCATAAGTCTGATTACAATGACGTGACTGCCGTCTGACCTTCTAGACATTTGCGCAAGTCATTTGTATGGCATCAAAAATACGCCGGAATGTGATTAAATTGTATCATCGAACCAATTCGTATTACGAGTAAGTATGTACTCTTACTTGGTAATATGTGTGGTAATATACTGCCTTTGACGTAACTTACGTCAAAGGAACTGTTTGTAGTTAAATTATAGTTTTCCGCCCTCACCCGCCCAAAACGAAATGAGGGGTGGTTAGCTAGTTTCATAGTGAGTAATCGACAAACGAAATCAGTCAAAGTCACAGTGACTAAAAAGAACTACTTAACTTTTACGTAATGGCAGGTTTTTTCATTAGTAGGTCAAAGCTAGTTGTTAGTATATGTGACAATAACTGCCTGTACGATAAAATAAATTAATATCGCTGACATTGGTCCACAGTCAATATCAATGCTGACGCTTACCTTCATCAGCGTGGACCGCCCTAATATATTACCTATAGGTGCAACTGACGCTGACATTTCTCTACAGTCAGTGTCAGTGCTGACGTTTCCAACAGCGTGATTCGTTGAATAAACCTACATTGATGTAACTGACGCTGACATTCGTCCACAGTCGATACCAATGCTAACGCTTATCTTCATCAGCGTGAACCGCTGGATAAACCTACTACCTGGTATATTGATGTAACTGACGCTGACATTTGTCCGCAGTCGGTGTCAGTGACGGTGTCGGTGCTGACGCTGACCTTCATCAGCGTGGACCGCTAGTTATGATTGTTCCTATAGATGTAACTGACGCTGACATTTGTCCGCAGTCGGTGTCAGTGACGGTGTCGGTGCTGACGCTGACCTTCATCAGCGTGGACCGCTAGTTAATGATTGTTCCTATAGATGTAACTGACGCTGACATTTGTCCGCAGTCGGTGTCAGTGACGGTGTCGGTGCTGACGCTGACCTTCATCAGCGTGGACCGCTAGTTATGATTGTTCCTATAGATGTAACTGACGCTGACACTTGTCCGCAGTCGGTGTCAGTGACGGTGTCGGTGCTGACGCTGACCTTCATCAGCGTGGACCGCTAGTTATGATTGTTCCTATAGATGTAACTGACGCTGACATTTGTCCGCAGTCGGTGTCAGTGACGGTGTCGGTGCTGACGCTGACCTTCATCAGCGTGGAACCGCTAGTTATAATTGTTCCTATAGATGTAACTGACGCTGACATTTGTCCACATTCAGTGTCAGTGACGGTGTCGGTGGCTGACGCTGACCTTCATCAGCGTGGATCGCTGGTACGCCATCTGCTTCCCGCTGAAGTTCAAGTCCACCACAGGCCGGGCCAAGACAGCCATCCTCATCATATGGACCATTGCTTTGATATTCAGTAAGTTTTGACAGAGCCTTTCCCATCATCGTCGAAAATCATTTTAAGTGAACATTGAATGAATAAATGAATGAATGAATGGTATATACTTTTTTATTGCACACAAATCAAAGAGGTATAAAACTTAAAACTAGTTAGACTATTTGGCCGCATAGAATGTTTGAATTATAATTAACAACAACAACATATTAATAAAGTTTATTGCTTATTAATTATACATAAAACAATAAGATAAGATTAAAGTTTGGGAAGTCCGGAAATTACAATGAAGCGGCTGCCGTCTAAATCCGTCTTCGCTAATTTATTATTAAACACGAAAGCAACTACTTATATGTGATTAATTTATTATTCATTGTGAATGCGCCTCCATTAGCTTGTCTACTATACAGCCTCTACTTCAGAAGTTTTTTGCTACAGCGGATGTCAGTTCTTTGTTTCATGTGACCCCACTTACTTATAATGCTTGCTTTTGCTACAAAGAGAAATATCACTTAGATAAATCAATAATACGTTTATTGCTCTCTTATCCATCCATACTAATATTATAAATGTGAAAGTAACTCTGTCTGTCTGTCTGTCTGTCTGCTACTCTTTCACGCCAAAACTACTCAACGGATTTAAATGAAATTTGGTATACAGATAATCTAGACCCTGAGAAAGGACATAGGCTACTTTTTATTGCGGAAAAGGGGTTGTAAGGGGTTGAAAGGGGGGTAAAAAGTTACTTTTCCACGCGGACGGAGTCGCGGGCGGCCGCTAGTAGCCCATAAAACATAGATACCTAACCATATTTTATGCTTATAGCTAAAAAAAACACTTAAAATACTAATGCACTCGTTGATGATGGGTTGCAGGTGTCTAAGTGGTTGTGGTGGTGGTGGTGCTCTTCTGCCACTTATCAAATAAATAAATAAAAAATGACGCGTGAAACTGTCCCATTCTCCACAGACTGTCCCGACCTGGTGGTGTTGGAGACAGTCAAGTCTGTCCCGCTACGGTTCGACCTCGAGTACCTGGTGCAGTGCATGGCGACCTGGTCTCCGAGGAACGAGCTGATCTGGCACATACTAAAAGTCATGTTTATTTACACGTGAGTATTTGTAATTAAAACAATTGCAAGAAGGACCAAAGAATCGTCAAAGTATAGTCCGCGGCACCTAGCAATAACGATGACCGTTAGTTTGCGCATTTGTAAAAAAGGAGACTTTCTACTAAAATTGGTTTCTTCGCACTCAAGATCATCGCTATTGTTTCATGCTGCAGACTATAATTAATACGGATTGAAATAACTTTATAGTATTTAATCAGCCTATATACTGTCCCACTGCAGGGCAATTATAACCTCCATCGTAGAATTCAAGTCATCGCTACTATGATGGGATTAGGCTTAGTCACCACGCTTGCCTAATGCGGATTGGTGAGCACAAACCCGAGCTATGTTCGAAAAATTCGAAACATACTTTTGCTCGAGGGTCAAATCTATAGTAATATTATAAATAGTTTCCCATTTGTGTGTCTGTCTGTATGTTTGTCTTTCTCTCACGGTAAAACGGAGCGACGAATTGACGTGATTTTTTAAGTAGAGATAGTTGAAGGGATGGAGATTAGAAATATTAAATATATAATAATTAATTTGCCCCTTTCTTGGGTTTTTAAAATATTAATAAAAGAACCGAAGCACTACAGAACGCTACATTGCGGTTCTATGATGCGATAGCCCTTCCAAAATCAATCTCAAAAAGCTCACTCTAATAATTTAAAAGAGTTTCCATTTCTATACCACCCAACCCTTGCTCTTTGTGATGGATCGAGCAACCATTACTTAACTTCTCATTTTGTAATTTCTTAATGTGCCTCATAAATAAAAGGCAAAGGGTATGGAAATGCCGCTTTTATTAGTTATCCTAAATAAGGGTTAAAATTGTACAATTTTTCAACGCTTTTCATGGTCGGGTGAAATTGTACAACAACAAAAAAATATTCTTAAAATGGGTTCACAACTTACGGAGAGATCGCGTAACAAACATTCATGAAGACAACAAAAACTCACAAAAAAATAGTCAAATGGAGTTCTCCTTTTCACTAAAATCCTCCTTTTATGAAGTCGGTTAAAATACTCTTGTCTGTCTCGGTTGTGCAATGGGTAGTGGGTCGCACTTTAAGGGTCTATATCGATAAAACTAGCGCCGCCAACCAATTGACACTGATTGTGGCGAAGATATGAAATTGATATTGTTGTATAAAAAATATCATATTGTTGCCACAATCAGTATAAATAAGTCGGCGGCGCTAGTTTCATCGATATAGCCCTTAAAGCGGGTCGGGCCGAAAGTGTGTACCCGAAATTCTAGATCCCATCAAAAACAATACTTGTCAAAAAAACCAAGTCTCGCAACTACCGTAAAAAGTGGTGATCCATGTTTTGCCAAGTCGGTTATTCATTTATTGACTTGGCAATCACATAATATATATCACAAGTAATGCATTAAATTGATTCGGATGTGATTGCGACAAAGCTTAAACACAAACCGAAGAGTCAAAACACTAGCGCGATGCAATCAACGCCCAGCGTAATCTATTGGCAGACAGTGGAACTATTGTCTCGAAACTAAGTGAATACGGGCCACCTAGTTACATTTAAAAAGGCGACAGTTCTGCCATCATTTCAATTCGTGACTTTTCTTGGTGCATTATAGTTCGTTTGGTTTCAGAATCCCCCTGCTACTGATGACTGTAGCGTATTACCAGATCGTGAAAGTGCTGTGGAATGACAAGAAGATACCAGGACAAGCGGAGACCATTAAGCTAGCTCCAGCTGAACAGAGTAAGTACCTAAAGTAAAGTAAGTATAGGTACTTAATTACGGGCGATCCATCTCAGTCAAAAAATCATAATATTAATAAGTAGTGGCCCGCCCTCACTTCGCTTCGGGACTGTAATTCAGAAATGAACTAATAGATGGCGCTGTGCTAAATTACATCGCGCAAGCGTTTCGTGTTTTCGGTTTACCTTAAGCCTTGTCGTTGTCTATAGAAGTTATCTCTTTATAAATAGTATAGAAGAAGAAAGAAGATAGTCGTAATTACACCAACCAAATCAAAGGACCAAATTATTAGTACCAAAATAAGTTATCGCTACTACTAAGATGTGATTGGGCTTAACGCTTAATAGGCCACAAGTCAATGGAAAATTTTGTTGGTTGTCGCTCTTATGTTCAGATAGACAAGGTTCAAAATCAGGTCGGAACTATTTTCTTTATGTCTTATTAAGGGTTAATTATCATGCTTGTCTAATGTAGACTGCGGTGATCACAAATCGGGGCAATGTTCAAAAATTCGAAACATAATTTTTGCTCGGAAATGGAACTCCAAGTTCACTGCCCGGTACCACAAAATAATTACACACAGAAGGTAGACTCCGCCTGATTTTGAATTTAGAAGAGTTCGTTGACATACGCTAGGGTTGTTGCCCGGCATGAGTAGGTACATAAGCGCGCGGCCTCTACCACAGACCTCGACAGTTCGACAATCTTATGTCATAGGCTAGGATTAATGTGGTCGAAAAGGCGTATTTCCCCGTTAGTGCGCATGCGTGACTACATGACACGTTTTTAGCTCTTAGCCTACTTTCTGTGTGTAATTATTTTGTGCCGGTTCATAAACCACTAGACTAAAGGTGCGTTCGAAGAAAGTAAGGACTATGGGAAAATAATTACGCTACCACAGCATGAAAAGTATTTTATTCTTATAGAATTTGCCGCTGGGTACCTTTCAGCGTTTCGATTCTCAAGTTCTCAACCATTTCAAACCATGACTTAGAGTGCATTCCCAAAGAAGCGTAGCTGCGTCAAGTTGAGCGGAGACTTGTAAAAATTGACCAATCATGTTGCTCAAAATACACATCTCATCTCTGATGAGCAATGTGATTGGTCACATAATAAGTCTCCGCTCAACTCGTGTGGAGTTGAGCGGAGACTTATTATGTGCTCTCCTCTTCTGTGGAGACTACGGTGTGGCGACCTCCTCGTGTGGCCTGCCCGGTAGTATTTTCGTTATATTTCGCCTATTGACCGGCCTCAGAACAGCTGAGGCCCCAGTCAGAGGCGGCGCAAGGCGTAGGCCATGTGGGCCACTGCCCACGGCCTCGCAATACAAGGGGCCTCGCGCCTCAAAAATTTTTAAGCTCGTCCGAGAGGCTTTATCGGTCATCATCGTCGTAAAATCGACAGAAACGGAAAGGGCCTCGCGAAATCAGTCTTGCCCACATCAAAATCAGATTTTGCCCCGCTACTGGCCCCAGTCATGGGAGAGCCCAACACTACCCGTCGGTCTCCCAGCCGAGGGTGTGCATAAGGCGCCGCCGAAAGGTGGCGACGTCGGCTCATTGCACTACGGGCCGGCGGCATTTCACCTGGGTTAACAAAAAAAAGCTCCTCTTCTGTGGAAACGCACCCTAACTTTAGACTACGTTTTGTGATGGTCAAGTTTGTTTTTCTGTGTAATAAAATTAGGACTTTATATAAAATGTATCAATCTACTTACCTTGAGGCCGCTTTTGATTTTTGAACAGTAAATTAGTGACTAAATGCAGAAATTCAGTGAAATGAAAACTAACTAGAATTAAGAAAGTTTTAGAAAGATTTTACCTTGTACTTAGATAAATTAATTTGGCTTTAGGATCAAAATTCAAGGCACTCACTGGAATTAAGTAAGTTTATTAAGTACTTAAGTTAATTCATATTATTCTCCGGGTAGCCGTTTATCACTTAGAGTATACAGGTTGTATCTGTGAAGATTTACATCCCTTGAACCACGTCTTCTACTAATTATTCTGATCACCATTTTGTTCTACGACTTTTGAATTTGTCGTTATTCTTTTCGACTCTAAAAATGAACAATTCCCGTGACGGACTTTGTAATATTTTATGCCAATTTACAATGTCATAAAACAAATATGTTGTTCAGAATGGTTGGTAAAAGACCTGGGTAAAAGAATGTCCATAGATACATCCTGTATATAATTCACCCGTAAGAGGTACCAACTACTCAAGGTCATTTAATTACATCATTACCTAATTCAGTTTAATAACATTATCTAATTAAGACATTAACATCCCTTTTACATGTCATAGGTATACCAATCATTTCGAACAACTTTTTGACGAATTTCGTAAAAGCGTCGAACAAATATTGTTCAAAATGGTTCGTAGAAGACGTAAATAGTTTAGGTATAGGAGTCTTTTATCCAATACAATTCACGCAATAAATCTTTGTACGGCTTCTTGTCCCCAGTCTACCGTGAAATGGGAATACCTACCGTGAAATGAATGTTGGAATCGTGATATTACCCGAAGATGAGCAAATTGTCTGTACAAAAATGCCCAAGACGCAGTACCGTCTTTGCCATAAGGGCACACGGGGCCCGTGCCCAGGGCCCCCATTATCTAGGGGGCCCCGAAGAAACTACTAATTTCTCTCACACATTTATTCTCAAAAAAGCTTTTTTCGAACACTACTTTTTTCGCAAATCAAATATATACTACGCCATTATATCGTTGGTAGCGGCTATTCCTACTGTCCAAATGTATACTATTTATAAAGAGATAACTTCTATAGATAACGACAAGGCTTATAGGTAAACCGAAAACACGAAACGCTTGCGCGATGTAATTTAGCACAGCGCCATCTATTAGTTCATTTCTGAATTACGGTCCCGAAGCGAAGTGAGGGCGGGCCACTAGTTAATAATATTTCCGAACGCATTCTACCTTTCAATTCGCATTGTTCACTTTCCAAAAGGGCCTACAATTTTTGTGTGCCCAAGGGCCCCGGCCTTGTTAAAGACGGCCCTGCCAAGACGAATAAAGTTGATTTCTTATTTAATTACAACATTCGAAATGTATACTTAAGAATGTAATTTTAAGATACTAACTGGTGACGTCACGAGGGAGTTTGGAGGGAGCAGCCAAAATTATATTTTCCTTTTCTTTTAATTAAAATCGCTTGTTGCTATACTAGCCCCGCCATTTGAGTATTAATAAATGTAATATCTGTACCTATAGAGCCACGCTTCGGCATGATTGGGTCGGCTCGAATGGGGTGATACCACAGCCTCACAGAATACCGGTGGGAAGCAGCGCCTGCGGTATCTTTCGACGAATGAGTGATACCGGAAGCCCAATGGTGGTAAAGAGGGTTAAATGTTGGCAGCGCATTGTAGATACTGGTGTTACAGGTGCCACAGATGGGCGGCGGCAAGTATGGTAGGTTTTAATGTAATAGGTGGCAGACGAGCAGACGGATCACCTGATGGTAAGCGATTGCCACCACCCAAAGACACCTGCAACACCAGTAGAGTCACTAATTGCGCTACCAACCTTTAACACCCTTTGCCCTCAATTGGACCTCCGGTACCCTCACTCACTCGACGAACAAGCTTTACGCCGGTCCTTTGTGGGACTGTAGTACCTATCTCGCCAGTCAATCCGGCCCATTCATGCCGAAGCGTGGCTCTCCTACGGTAAAAATTGGACTCTACTGAGATGCAATGATGCGCTCACTTCCAATTTGCCCAAAAATTTAAAAGTAAATCATTGTTCTATCCCCAAAGGACGTTCTTTGGAGCTGAAAAGGGGGCTAGTTGGCCATCTCCGTGTGTAAAAAAACTATTTCTTGTTGCAGCCCAACTCCGATCCAGAAGGAAAGCAGCCAAGATGCTGGTGGCTGTGGTGATCATGTTTGCCGTTTGCTACTTCCCTATACACCTCCTGTGTTTACTCAGGTCTGTTCTTCATCATTACACAAATTTCCCATTCATCATCATCATTTCAGCCAATAGACGTCCACTGCTGGAAATAGGCCTCCCCCAAAGTTCTCCACACAGATCGGTCCTGTGCCACCCGCATCCAATGGACTCCCGCGACCTTCACCAAATCGTCGGTCCACCTGGTGGGAGGCCTGCCACGGCTGCGGCCTCCTGCGCGTGGCCTCCACTCAAGGACCTTTCCACCCCAACGGCCGTCTGTTCTCCTCGCAATGTGCCTTGCCCATTGCCACTTCAGCCACGCAATTCTTTGGGCTATGTCCGTGACCTTAGATCTCTTGCGGATCTCATCATTTCTGACACAATCACGCAAAGAGATTCCGAGCATAGCCCTCTCCATTTCCCATTAATTATTCACAAATCCCGTCATGCATACCTAAGATCAAATTGCAAAGAATTGCTATAGTATCAGCCTATACACTGTCCCACTCCAGGGCAAAGGCCTGCACCTTAAAAATCAAGTCATCCCTATTATCATGGGTTTAAGCTTAAACGGTCACGGACCTAGCCCAAAGAATTGCGTGGCTGAAGTGGCAATGGGCAGGGCACATTGCGAGGAGAACAGACGGCCGTTGGGGTGGAAAGGTCCTTGAGTGGAGGCCACGCGCACGAGGCCGCAGCCGTGGCAGGCCTCCCACCAGGTGGACCGACGATCTGGTGAAGGTCGCGGGAGTCCATTGGATGCGGGTGGCACAGGACCGATCTGTGTGGAGAACTTTGGGGGAGGCCTATGTCCAGCAGTGGACGTCTATGGGCTGAAATGATGATGATGATGAAGCTTAAACACCACGCTTGCCTAATGCAAGTCAATTTAGAAATTCTAAGTTTCGGGGTGTTCTGGGTTGACGCCCCCAGTAATTATCGTCACCTGGAACTCATAATACAGGGGTTGCCCTAGTTTAAGACCAGGTTGATTGGTGTGATTGTCTGGCGCATTTATTTTTTTATACTTATAAAATTGTTTATGGTTTGTTAATAGATACACCGTGGACATGGAACAGAGCGACGCTGTCACGTTTTTGGCGCTGGTGTCCCATGTCCTCTGCTACGCCAACTCTGCCATCAATCCACTCATCTATAACTTCATGAGCGGTAAGTAGATACTACTTAATACTTAATATCTTAATAGGGTATTTGACTAAATTTTTTTATGTGTTTAATCAAAAGACCTCTCAATTTAAGAAACATCATTGAAAGAATTACTCGATTCTGATTTGAATTACTTGTGATATCATAACTTAAAGAGCATATATTTTGGGCAAGCCCAAAAACGCTAATGGCTACAGGCGAGTAACGTCACATGCTCGTATCCTGTATGCGCGACTAGTAAATTTTGTTTGGTAGCTATATGTTTCGTTTAATTAAATGGTTTTATAATAAAAGTTGGTGGAAAATGTACGGGTAGTTCAATGATATAGTTATTTTTATTAAATTTTATACTTTAAAAATGGACTTGCCCATGAAACTTTGAATGCTCATAAAACCAGCTAGACGTTATATTTTTAACTGAAAATGTTGGCCATTGGTTCTTATTTACCAGTATTTTGGAAAAGTATAAATATTTTTTACTATATCGAGATTAGTCAAATACCCTATTGCATCCATAGTGTAGGTATAGCAGTAACCCCAGAATGCCGGTTAAGTTGAAGGTCTTTACCGTAGTAGAGCCACGCTTCGGCATGAATAAGCCGGCTCGACCAAAGTGATACCACGGCAAGCAACAAGCAAAAGTTACGTGTCACGGAAATGAGTATGCTGCGGTGGATTTGTGGAGTTACGCGGAAAGACCGCGTGATATACTCAAGCATATGTAATAGCCTTCAGGTCCGTGACATTGCGGCCATATTAAAAGCTACCTGGGAAACCAATTTCTGGCAATTCTACCACTGCCAAGTCCTGGAAGAAGGGGTAGACCTAAAAACAGGATTAGCAAGCGCTGGCTACTGACAGAGACTAATGGAGGAGTTTAAGAGAAATTCCCGAACAACACGTGCTGGACAGTTGCCATCCACATACCATCCAGACAATTCTGGCGCGAAGAGGTTAAGCTCCTCGTTCCTGCCCCAAACCATCAAGTCATGGAATGCCCTTCCAGTTCAAATGTTTCCTCTCTTACAATCCTGGGTTTTTAGGCGGGACGTGAAACGGCATCTCAGCAGGCCTTCAGGGTGAGAGTAAGAGACTCAATGGACACATAATCTGTTCTTTTGTGCCTGTCAATCTTATATTTGGATCTCACGGCCGCTTACCATCAGGCGGAGTGGGATCATCTTGATTGTCCTCAATAAAAAAAACACGGTTTATTAAAACAAAATTTCAATTGCAGGTAAATTTCGACGTGAATTCCGCCGCTCTTTCTGCTGTACCAACAGTGCGGTCCAGGAGAACTTCACCACCCTGACCCGGGTCACCACCTCGAAGGTCAGGCAGCAGTGCATGGGGATGAGCTACCAGAACCACAACCAACGACCCCACCCTCATGTGTGCAGTACTACGTTCATTGAGAATGGATATAGGAAAGGCTATCTTACTTAAAGATATGTAGATATACCTACATATGAGATTGCTCTAAGCATCAGATTAACATGTCATCACTTGGTCAGTTACCATCATACTATCGTTTATTGCCATCAGATTGTCACTAGTCATCACATTCTCACTTTTCATCCCATTTTCATATACCACCCGACTGTCACTCATCATCAGACTCACCAGCGATCGTTTGATCTAAATTGCTATGAGACTGACTTAACAGACGACTTTCACTTACCCTCGAACTATCAATTAGTTTCAGAATATTACTTGTAATTCACCACCAATATTATCGTCTGTCCTCAGATTGTGACTAATCATTAGACTGTCACTTGTCATCAGATTGTCACTAACCATCACACTGTCACCTGTCCTCAGATGGTAACTAACCATCTGACTGTCACTTGTCATAAAATTAAATAAATTCTCACAACATCTTCATCACTTATCATCAGGATATTATCTTTTCTTTTCATTCACCGTCATTATCAGTTAAATCAGACTGTCGTGTGTTATCATAATTTATAGTAAATTCATTAGGTTGGCACTTGTAATTTTCATTTTTTCATTTTCATATTATCATATTTTATCGTCCTTTAGCATGTCAGATCAACAATAATAGAAGCGGTTTAAAAATCAGCTATTTCATACAAAGTAGAATTTCCACCCGGCAAATAATGCCTGAAACAGTTGATTTTTTTTTCGCTTATACAGTTTGTATCTCAGAAACATTTACATACTTTCAACCAGTAATCATTCTGAACAACTTGATCTACGACTTTTCGAAATTCATCGAAAAAATTTTCGACTCTCCAAACAAAATGACCAAGTCACGTGACCGACCTTGTATGGAATGATGAATTTTTTTAATGCGAATTTTCAAAAGTAATTTAACAATTGTTCAGAATTGTTTGGTAAAAGACGTGGTTAAAGACCCTGTACAAATAGGTATGATTTTTTTTTATATTATAGGAAGGCAAACGAGCAAGCGGGTCACCTGATGGTAAGTGATCACCGCCGCCCATGGACATCAGCTACACCAGAAGGAGTGCGGATGCGTTGCCGGCCTTTTAGGAAGGTATAGGCTCGTTTCTTGAAGATTTGAATGTCGTACCGGTTCGGATTTGAGTCTTATACTTTCCTTCCTTATTTCTATGAGCTTAATTTTTATTTCACTCGGAAAACATGAAACATTAATAAAATTAGGTGATGAAAGGAGGATGATAAAGTACCTAAGCATTGTTAATTTTGAATGAATCCCTATTTTACTTTATTTTCATGCAAACATTAATTAAGGCAATATTTTCTGTGCCATGGAAACGAGCCTGGAGCAATAGGAAGTAAGACCTCTGCTTCTATTATTAAAACAGTCTAATATTTTTTACGTAAACAATTGGGTATTTGACTAAAATTATTTTATGTGTTTAATCAAAAGACGCCTCAATTTAAGAAACATCGTTGAAAGAATCACTTTATTCTCATTGGAATTACCTGAGATATCACAACTTTAAGAGCACTTAAGTAATTTACAAAAACGCTCTATACAAATGGCTATTGAAGTCTGACGTCACAACTTCTCCTGTGTGCGCGTCTAGTAAATTTTGTTTGGTAGCTATATCAAATTTTTCGTTTAAGTAAATGTTTTTATAATAAAAGTTGGTGGAAAATGTACGGGTAGTACAATGAAATATAGGTATATATTTTTAATTTATACTTTAAAAATGGACTTGCCCATGAAACTTTGAATGCTCACAAAACCAGCTAGACGTTATATTTTCAACTGAAAATGTTGGCCATTGGTTCTTATTTACCAATATTTTGATAGAGTATCAATATTTTTTACTATATCGAGATTAGTCGAATACCCAATTGAATTGGATTTCACGAAGAATCGGATTTAAATTTACTATTATTAATCGTAATATTAACTTGGAAGGTTACCTCTAATATGAAATTTGTAAAGTTTGTCAGAATCGGTTCACTTTGAGATAATACCTCCTTTTGTTACAACCTGTATATTGTACAGGCTGATACTTTACTTTTACTTTGTTTCATAATGAAATTTTTGTAGTGAAAAACAAATTAAGTATGTACATAATCTTTACTATCGTACCTACTGGGGAAAGCTGTATGTAATTTGTATGATGTTTCTTTGAATATTAAATAAAAGAGCGAAGCCTCTCTTTGCCAAGGATGTTTTTATTTCTGAAATACTGCGTAAAGGCTTTCAAGTTAAAATATTAAAATTGTCTAAGTATTACTAAGAATCTGTAAATAAAGTTCTAGTCTATTTTATAGAATATTTACATATTAAAGAGTTTTAGATGTCCCAAATTTGGTTTTATTGTACCTTATAGTTTTCGTTCATGTCTGTCCGCTTCTGTACTTGTAAGTACTTACTACCTATACTCTGATTCATAATCATGTAAAGTAAACTGACAGATGTCAATGAGATCCCCATACATTATCACTCAATTTGACACATGCAAAATGTCAAAAAGCACAGAAACTTGTCATTTTTATCTGTCAGTTTACTTTACATGATTATGAATCAGAGTATAGGTAACGAATTTAGATAATATCTTTATACCTAGGCCAAAACTTGTGCCAAGCTCTAACCTTATTCAACATTATCAGTAACCCACACTCGTCCACTGCTGGACATAGGTCTCCCCTAATGCACGCCACCGCTCCTGATTTTCGGCCACTCTCATCCAGCCCACACCAGCCAGCCTTCGAATGTCATCATCCTATCTTGTCGCGGAGTGTCCAACACTACGCTTACCGACCTCGACGGTACCCTCACTCACTCGGCGAAACACAGCTTAGGAGCTGCTTCACGCCGGTTTTATGTGAGGCAGTGGTGAGGTGGTGGTACTACGCGAAACTCTTCAAGGGCTAGTGCAACTTACACTTGACCGCTATTTTAACATAAATTACTTACCTAATTAATCCTGAATATTTTGTTAAAGCGAAATTAATTAGGAAACATAATGACATGCTTATTAGATTCTTGTCATTAACATTTCGTTACAGAAAATATCAAGGTAGATGTCCTTTAGCAGTCTTTAAAAATACTTATTCCTCGGAAATTTACATCAGAATGTTTGAATAAAAAAAAGTATCAGCCTATATACCTGTTCCACTGCACAGCAAAGGCCTCCATCATAGAAATCAAGTTATCACTAGTATCTATGATGAGATTAGGCATAATCACCACGCTTGCCTAATGCGGATTGGTGACTAGCTTTATTCGATAAATTCGAAACATACTTTTGGTCGACCGTGGACTACGAGATCACGGCCCAGTACTTAAACCCTAAGTTTAAACCACTAGACCAACGGGGCGATTTTTAAAATACAATTTGATTATAAGAGGCCTAAGTTTTGGTTTATGAGTAAGTGGTAAATTGTAGGTATGGTTCTTATATCTAGTTCGGAAAATACCTAAGTATGAGTTTGAAGACTGATAATGTTTGAAGACTGGTAATGTATATATTTATGAGAATGCCTACTTACAAACGAAATACCCTTTAAAATATTAAATTTAAGTACCTATTCTATTTTGACTGAGTGATTTGAATTCTACTAAAATTCGTAATTTTGGCGACGCCGCTCATTAGTACCTACATTATTAATTAGGAATATTATGCACGAGTCGGCTGTGGCCCTTGTTGGTTGTTCCCAGCCCACCTACAAGATTTATAAGGCACTTCAAGAAGATAATAATAGCTGGTAAGACATAGTAAAATAGAAACATAAAAAATGAGCACTTAAAATATAAAATGAGTAGGTAATTCTCTAACACCTGACATACATACACCTTACATGACGTGAGACGTGAACATTGCTATAAATAATTTAGTAGGCGAAATGAAATTGTACTGTTTTTCGTACAGAGTAGTAAATTATGGTTTTTGTTTATTTTTATGCCTTGTGTGAACGAGTAGATGGATCACCAGTAGAGCTACAAGTACGTTGCCAACCTTATAAACATTGTTGATAATAATGTTTACCTACCCTGGCCGCCTGGGTCACAGATTTGAATCGTTAGATATGCCCTGACACCTAAAACCAGGCAATATTTTGATCACGTGCTGTGATGACTGCTGACGCGCAATTTGACTATTCCATACAAGATTCAAACTCTCCTATGATCCTACATCGCGAAAGCACAGCTCGCATGCTACTTCCATGATGACAGACCAAGATGGTTCATCCGGACAATGATCCCCGAGCCAATACCACCTCGGTGGAAGATCTTCCCTTTTCATGTGGAACAGTCCACGCCCCATAATTTCATTGAATAGGTATCTTAATTTATTACATGTCACGAAATTCGGATCACAGCGTTGACCAAAGAACGCCTGTTAAAGAATTTAATAAAACACAATGAATAAATGAAATTTATTGGCGGTAGTGAATCCATTTGAACGTTAAATGTGCCCTACACATTCTTCGTAATAATTGCTTACATATTCAACCGAATTCAAATTCTTTATTGCTACATTTTTAGGTTTCTTGTTCCGACAAACGCGTCTGGAAGCGGCGTAAAGGGGGGAAGGGGGGAGGGCTGTAAGGGCGGTCCATTTCAGCTAAGCGCGAAACGCCCTGTTAGTCTAGTGGTTTAAGCACCGGGTCGTGATTTCGTGTCCCGGGTTCGATTCCCGGGTCGGGCAAAAGTCAGTTTCGAATATGTGAGGCCTATGCCCTGCAGTGGGACAGTTATTGGCTGATACCTACATAGCTATTTCTCATGATAAGGTGTAACCGTAAAACTATCTCTTTGGGGCCCGGGGTATAAAAAAAAATATTCAGGATGTGAGGAGTCTTTTATTAACTTAAAATTTTAAGTTACAAGGTTATAAGACAAAAGTAATCAAGGCAGACATGTGTACAAAAATAAAAAATAAATAATAAATTGAGACAACATCACATACATTGTCCTGGTCCCAAACTAAGGTTTTTCCTTGTACTATGGAAACCAGAAACAACGAAGGAACTACAAACACCCAGACCCAACACAAATATCTGTTTCATCAACAAACATTTGTGTTGGTGCGGGAATCGAACCCGCGACCCTTGCGTCTCAACCGTCAAAATATAATAAAGACAGAGGTCCGCACACTAGGCATAGCCTGTCATGTTTACAGATACATCCTGTATTTATGCTTAATGATTAGGTATGCATCAGTAGCTATAATAGTTGTACAACAAATATGACAACGTATCTTTGATTCCTAATCAGACCCCCTAGCAAGCTGACCCTAAGTAGCTATCTGACCCCGCCCCGTCAAAGATAGAGCGTGTACAGAGTACAGACAACCACACACTGGGTTTCTCCAATATACCTACTTACCTACCTTTCCATCCATATCCATCCATCCATACTATTTATAAAGAGGTAAATTCTATAGACATCGACAGACCTTATACTAATCGAAAAGGCAAAACGCTTGCGCGTTGCAATCGACACCTAGCGTCATCTATTGGTCGGTAATGGAACGAATGTCCCGAAACGAAGTGAGGGCGAGCCACTAGTAATTGATAAATTCGAAACATACCTAAGTACTTCGAATTCGAACGAAAATAGCTCGGGTTTGTGATCACCAATCCGCATTAGCCTAATCCCATCATAGTAGCGATGACTTGATTTCTATCATGGAGGCCTTTGCCATGCAGTAGGATAATTTATAGGCTGATACTTTTACTTTAGGTTTTACTACTGTGGGAGAGCCTCGCTTTAGCATGAATGGGCGGGCGCAACCGGAGTAATACCACGGCCTCACAGAAAACTGCGTAAAGCAAGGCCTGTGCTGTTTCGTCGAGTAAGTGAGTACCGGATGGCCCAATTGGGGGGAAAGGGGGATAAAGGTTGGCAGCGCACTTGTAACTCCACTGGTGTTGCAAGTGTCCATGAGCGGCGGCAATTGCT
>JABMDO010000285.1:0-37188 GCA_014851415.1 Cnaphalocrocis medinalis | reverse complement strand
GTTTTACTACTGTGGAGAGCCTCGCTTTAGCATGAATGGGGGAGCGCAACCGGAGTAATACCACGGCCTCACAGAAGACCTGCGTAAAGCAACGCCTGTGCTGTTTCGTCGAGTAAGTGAGTACCGGATGGCCCAATTGGGGGGAAAGGGGGATAAAGGTTGGCAGCGCACTTGTGACTCTACCGGTGTTGCAAGTGTCTATGGGCGGCGGCCATCGCTTCCAATCAAATGATGCGCCTGCTCGTCGGCCACCTATCACATAAAAAACAGGTAACTAGGTATATCATAATATAACTGTAGATTTTATTAAGCCTTTGTGGGGATGTCTGTACCTAAACTCGATCAAATCACGAGTACCTTGTACTATTAAGTATTCTGTGTCTCGAGTAAGTAAGTATCAGGGCATATGGCATCAATGAAACCATTCATAGCCTACTACGTCTAATGTTTATTTTAGGCATTAAAGAAAATACTGTAATGAGTACAATCAACGCCAAATGGATCTTAGTTTTGAAAATACTTAGTTTAAAAGATTATTTGCAATCAACAAAAAATAAGTTTTTTTTTATAGGATAGGGGGCAGACGAGCAGACGGATCACCTGATGTTAAGCGATTACTTTCGCCCATGAATAGACCTATTTCCAGCAGTGGACGAGTGTGGGTTGCTGATGATGATGGGTTTGAAGACGGCTACAGTATTGACATTTTTTATGAGAATTACCCGGCTGTGACTAAATCAATCTTGCTCCTCGAAAAAAGGGTCCGGCGAAAGTAAATTAAATAAAGCGTGAAGCAGCCCCTGTGCTGTGTTTCGCCGAGTGAGTGAGGGTACCGGAGGCCCACCCGGGGGGAAGGGGATAAAAGGTTGGCAGCGCACTTGTAACTCCACTGGTGTTGCAAGTGTCCATGAGCGGCGGCAATTGCTTACCATCAGGTGTCGTCAAATTGTTCTATCTAGTTTCTCGTTATCTCAGCGAATAAATGGAAAGTACCAATTTTACAAAAGGTAGATACAGTTGCCGGAGGCCCAATGGGGGTGAGGGGGGAGGGGGGGGGGGGGGGTTTAAACATTGGCAGCATACTTGTGACTCCACTGGTGTTGAGTATGTGGCGTTGGCATTCGCTTACCATCAAGTGATGCGTGTTTGGACTGCACATCAATGGGCGGGCGTAATCACTAACCATCAGGTTATCCGTCTGTTCGTCTTCTCCCTATCTCATAAAAAAATATATATATATATATATATAATTAAGCAATGCTGCCGCCCATGGTCACCTGCAACACCACTGGAGTCACAAGTGCGCTGCCAACCTTTTATCCCCTCCCCCCCCGGATGTGGGCCTCCGTTTCCTTCACTCACTCGGTGAAACTCAGCACAGGAGCTGCTTCACGCTGGTTTTCTGTGAGGCAGTGGTATCACTCCAGTCAAGCCGGCCCATTCAAGCCGAAGCGTGGCTCTCCCACAGATGAAATACGAAAGTTTTTTCTAATGATTACTAAACTACAGCCATAATTTGGTAATTCCATTTTATTATGTGATAGGTGGCAGACAACATACGGATCACCTGATTGTAAGCTATTTCTCATAGACACTCGCAACAACAAGAGGAATCACAAATTCGCTGCCAACATTTTAACTCCTGTTCTCCCTTCGTAGAACCTCCGGTACACTCACGCGTTAGTGCCCCTTGACGTTGGTTTTTCTGTGATCATAGAATCACTCCGTTAAGCCGGCTTAATCATTCTGAAGCGTGGCTCTCCCAAGGTAAATAATATAATATTACGATAAATTTGGTTGTTTTTCTTACCACTTTTTCCTCCAAGATTTGCGGTAGCAGATCAAATTTTCCCCTATTTTAGGTCAACTTTATGTAAAAAGTAGTATTTTTCAAACCTCTTGAAGTAATTACCTACCTAGACATATAGATATAAAGAAAGATACAGGATATATAGAAAATATTCGGTTCGATTATTGTATCCCTCACGTGATTTAGTAATTACCTACCCGGGCAATCACTGTGTCATACCTATGGCAATAACTGAATTCTGGTATGGCAATTACTGAATTTCTCCTAATTTAGGTACAGTGATTGCCCACCCCCTTAAAATACTAAATGGAATAAAATTACGGCACAATAACTGCTTCAAATGAAACATTAACGCTTTAACAAACATGTCGTTGTGTTTTAACGCTCAAAAATAAAATTAAAAGTGATAAAACTTCAAAACCGCAAAATGTATCCTTAACAAATTCTGTAAGGAATTCGCATTTATTGAAGTGGACGGACACCCGCTGTCCAAAAACTGCCATTACAATATTTATTTACTGAAAATTTTGCCAATGTCTTATTTAGTAACTCTAGTAAACAGTATCTTAGTGTTATTTAATGGATTTAATGTAAAACTTCACCTTTGAAAATAAGTTAAAATGTATATTAACCTTAATTCGGGCATTCACTGTACACTGGGCAATCACTATCTCGGTTACCCTACTAGCATTTTGGGGTTATTTCATAGACAAGTTTATGAATTACGCCAACTTTTTTATTTGGTTGGATTGGATTTGGAGGGAAAGTTAAGTTTTGACATTTAGCTTACAAAAAAAGTGGAGGATCGAGTTGTGACATGTTTTTATAATTTGCTTTGTTTGGAACCTTGGAAATATTTCACGTTTAGTGATAAACGAAATACAGAGAGCAGTAAAAGCTTTGTGCATGTTTCGGTGACGATTTGTGATATGGCTGCCACGGCTTCGGCTGCAACTGCATCTATAGCAGAGGAGGACTTGGATGAATGTGGACCGCAGCTAATCACCAAGCTAGAAGTACTTATTCCACTTACATTACATTACAACAACTGGTGCTGATAATAGTTGTAGTAAAATTATTTCTTAAATAGTTTTTAGGATACTAAATAACCTAATTTGTTGTGTTATGATAACATACCTACATCAAATCATTCTGACTTACCAGAGTTCTTTCACTTATAATTTTATTTTATATTTAAGACTTAAATGTGTGTAAATTCCACCTTTCAATTAATTATTCTTTAAATCTTTATCAGGGCAATGGAATCACATCAGGCGATATTAAAAAGCTAGAAGAAGCCGGTTACCACACAGTAGAGTCTGTTGCATATGCACCTAAAAAATGGCTTATAACTATAAAAGGCATATCAGAACAAAAAGCTGATAAGATACTGACTGAAGCTTCCAAGTTGGTCCCCATGGGATTTACAACAGCTACAGAATTTCATCAAAAGAGGTACCTAATTAAACTTTATAGATTACAACTTATGAATTCAAATCTTTTAGTCCATAAAATCGTAAATAAATTATTGAATACTAATCCCATTCATATCTTACTGTGCTAACATTTGTGTGATTTTTGGCATAGGTAATTTGACTTAACTTTTTACTGCCTCTCTAGCTAATAATAAAACTACAAACATAGCATTTTAGTCAGTTTTATTATTAACTAGGCAGTAAACAGTTAAAGTTGTCTTTTAAAACTTGTACGTAACAAGTTCAATAATAGATCCTCATTTTCATACTTACAGGGCTGAAATCATTCAACTGACTACAGGCTCTAAAGAGTTGGATAGGCTACTTGGAGGTGGGATAGAAACAGGATCCATTACAGAAATATTTGGTGAATTCAGAACTGGAAAAACACAATTATGTCATACATTAGCTGTAACATGTCAGGTAATTAAGAAGAAATAATGTACTTATTTTGTTGAACATTTATCTCATAAAGGCTGTTTTGGCTTCGCGATCCTCTCCCATTCTCTCCACGTGTCCGAGCCAGCGTAGTCGGGATGCTGTTATTTCCCCGATGATGTTCGGCTCGGCTATCAGATCTTCGATCTCACGGTTAAACCTGTGCCTCCAGCACCCATCTTCTCCTTTGGTTGGTCCCAGAATCTTTCGGAATATCTTCCGTTCCGTCACCAGCAGTTGGTTTTGCTCCTTCAGTGTTAGTGTCCAAGTTTCACACCCATACATTAAGATTGGTCTAATGACTGTCTTGTAGACGCGAATCTTAGTAGCCCTGCTTAGTAACTTGGACACCAACACCTTGTGGAGGGCGGCGGAACATCTCAGGGCGCATGCTACGCGAGCATTGATTTCATCCTCCCTGCGGTTTGTATCGGTGATGGTGCATCCCAAGTATTTAAACTTTTCGACGACCAACGGGGCGACGTCCTGTGGTTCGTCCGAGATACCGCTGGAGGGATGAAGTCGCCAAGGACCTCAAAGCACTTAACGTGCACGATTGGGCGGAATTGGCACAGGACCGCAAAAAATGGCGAACTTTGACGTTGGAGGCCAAGACCCACTTTGGATCGTTGAGCCAGCGTAGTAAGTAAGTAAGTAAGTATCTCATAAAGTTTAGTATTCATGGTCTGGGCAGCCACTGCTATTCTATTTTTAAAAGAATACCAAAAACCAGTTAAAAATAATTGGTCTTTCATGGCTCTTCTGAAGGAAAGGTGGTGGATACAAAAACAGCACCAATAATTTGGTTTTTTTTTTTTTGTATAAGATGACTTAAGTTATGCGTGAAAACTGTCCGACTTCACCAGACACGCTGTTGTAGCGTTGTAGCGCGATGTGCACGCATAATGAGCACACCTTTTTGTCTGACACCAACTGAGGAATAGGAATAGAATGACAAGCTCATTTGTCACTTGATGACAGAAGGAAACTAACATACTGAAACTATACTCTGATTCATAATCATGTTTAAAGTAAACTGACAGATGAAAATGACAATTGAGTGATAATGTATGGGGATGACACATTGACATCTGTCAGTTTACTTTAAATGATTATGAATCAGAGTATAGTATCAAATCGATTTTTCATAATGGGGGCTACCGCGTGTGAAATTTCCGTTAGATGGCGTACCTGTACACTGAGGTCCAACTACACGGTGATTGGTTATTTTTGATGTGAGATGTCAAAATGTCACTAAATGACCTTGAGGTTGGATCTTAGTCTACACGTACGCCAACTAACGGATTTTTTACTCTCGGTAGCCCTCTCATAATAATATAAATACTAGAATCTGTAAAATTTCCTCAATTGATAGTAAAGTAAACCAAATGTGTTTGACATATTGATGTGTCGCTCTCCATATTTGAATTTGAATTTGAATCTGTTGCCCAAACGAAGAAGAAGAAATAGAAATAGAAATAGAAATAGAAATATTCTTTATTCAATTTAAGTCCTTATAGAACATTTATGAATGTCAATATTATGTAAGCTACCGCTGATTCGGAAAGTCGATTTCTACCGAGAAGAATCAGCAAGAAACTCAGTAGTCACTCTTTCAAATTATGATCAGTATTACAATTTTCATTCTGATTATAAAAATATTATTAAGATTACAATAACAGTATGATGTGTACAATGCTTTATATCGTTTAGATAATCGTCAAAGTAAAATTATAAAATCAGATTATACATTTAATAGAATAGGCGAGGAGATTAACATGTCCAGGAATCCTTATCATCTAAATAATCTTCTACATTATAGTAGCCTTTCTGCATTAAACAGTTTTTAATATGAAATTTAAATTCATGCAATGGTAAGTCAATTACTCTTTGTGGTAACTTATTAAACATTTTTATACTCAATCCCACAAATGAGTTGCCAATTTTATGAGTCTTAGATTTGGGACCGCAAGCCTATGTTTATTTCGTGTGTTAAAGCTATGAAAATCAGATTTTCGCGAGTAAAGCTGCAAGTTTTTACGTACAAACATAATGCAATCAAAAATGTATTGAGAAGCTACCGTTAAAATATTTATTTCCTTGAATAATTCTCTAAGTGAGTCACGTGATCTAAGGCCATAGATGGCGCGAATTGCCCCTCTTCTGCAATATGAAGATAGCTTGTATGTCAGCACCGGATCCCCACAGCAATAGACCATATGACATCAGACTATGAAAATAACTAAAATATACCAGTCTTGCAGTCTCAATATCAGTCAGATTCCTTATTTTCCTAACTGCATATGCAGCTGAACTAAGTCTTCCTGCCAAGGCAGCAATATGGGGGCTCCATTGCAATTTGGAATCCAGAGTGATGCCTAGAAAAACTGTGGAGTTTATAATTTCAATAGGTTCGTTATTCATGACTATATTAATATTGACCTGCCTTACATTGGGCATAGTGAACTTTACACATTTAGTTTTCTTTGAATTAAGAACTAAGTTATTAGAAGTGAACCAGTGTAGTACTTGAGAGAGAGTGTTATTTACGTCGTCAACATTTTCTTTTTGTCTATCAACCTCAAAAATCAAGGATGTATCGTCAGCAAATAACACTATCTCACATAGATCTTTAGTATAGTAAGGAAGGTCATTTATGTAGATTAAAAACAGCAACGGCCCCAATATCGAGCCCTGGGGTACACCCATAACTAAAGGGGCACCCGAAGAGTTAATTCCATTGACATTCACCTTTTGAAGAAGTTAGTAATGCATGCAGTCTAGATACTGCAACATGAAAACTACATACTACAACTATTTAAAATAATGCAATTGATTGTGTAACATTTATACAAATAAAGCCCTCCCGTACTATTTAAAATATTATTGAACTAATAAGAGACTCATAGGACTATAAATCCGCCATTTTTGTTAGTTTAGCTTCCAGTGGTAGTTTTGAAATATTAAGGCGTGTCGCACACACACTCAAGAGTCGAGGCGGAAGCGTTCAAGAGGCGCACCGCCTCTGACTTTTCTATACAATCAAATATGTCAACGCATACTGCCAGAGTCGCGGCGCAGTCGAGGCGCAGTCGAGGCGGCGGAGGTGCAGGGTCGAGTCGGCGACGCGGCGCGGGCGCGCGGCACGCCGCCGCCCCGACCCCGCCGCCATTTTTTCATCCATTCCATCCATTTCCATATTGAATGGGTATAAACGATGCTCTGCACCTCCGCCTCGACTCTTATATCACACCACCGCCTCGACTGTGCCTCGACTCCGCCTCGACTCTGGCAGTGTGCTACCCGCCTAACACCCTCTCACCGTTTACATCATCATCAGGGACCTGGCAAATAGGGTGAAAACCATAATCAAAAATTGTCATTCTCTTAACAAGGTTTCACTTGTCCACATTCAGTTGCCTATAGAGCAGTCGGGTGGAGAAGGCAAGTGCATGTACATCGACACGGAGGGCACGTTCCGGCCCGAGCGGCTGCTGGCGGTGGCGCAGCGCTACGGCATGGAGGGCGCCGCCGTGCTCGACAACGTGGCCTACGCGCGCGCCTACAACACCGACCACCAGACGCAGCTGCTGGTGCAGGCCTGCGCGATGATGGCGGAATCTAGGTACGACTAGCATCTTTGTGAAGTGAAGGTCTTGAGTGGAAACTAAACTGAACCGGTTATTTTGAAAATTATTATCAAACTGATTTATGAATGTAGTTGTTTATCTATGGCGTTAGTCCGTCTACGAGATATGACAGGTTCTACATTTCTAAAAATTAAATACAACCCTGCAAAAAAATTTTATAGACAGTGTGTAATGTTGCTACTGAAAAGTTTTAACAGTTGGACTTAAGCCCCTTTCAAAGTAACTGATTCAACTATATAATGCATCAAGATAGTCGAAGAGTCGTCAGCGCACTTGTGACACCTCTAGTGTTATGAGTGTCCATGGGCGGCGATATTCGTTTACCATCAGGTGATCCTTCTGTTTATCTGCCCCGACTGTTTAACATAAAAAAGTCGTGAAATGAATTGATGGTAGTATAATATATTTTTTGCTATTTTAATTCCAGATACTCTTTAATAATAGTAGACAGTGCAACAGCATTGTATAGAACAGACTACTCCGGACGAGGGGAACTAAATCCCAGACAACAGCATCTCGGCAGGTTTATGAGGATGCTACTCAGATTGGCCGACGAGGTTTGTTTGAAAAATATATTTTATTATCCTGACTAATATCATAGACTAGGTGGCCCGCCCTCACTTCGCTTCGGGACCGTAATTATTCGTTATTACAATTTTTTAATTGTCTATCGGATTAGCGCTGGACACCGGGGGAGTTAAATTAGTTTTAACGGTGGAAGAGCCACGCTTCGGCATGAATGGGCCGGCTCGACCGGAGTGATACCACTGACTCACAGGAAACAGGCGTAAAGCAGCCCCTGTGCTTGTGTTTCACCGAGTGAGTGAGGGTACCGGATGCCCACTCGGGGAGGGGATTAAAGGTTGGCAGCGCACGTGTAACTCCACTGGTGTTTCAAGTGTCCATGGGCGGCGGCCATTGCTTACCATCAGGTGATCCGCCTGCTCGTTTGCTACCAATCACATAAAAAAAAACTATGGGAATAACATCCACAGAATTGATTAATCTTCACCTTGGGCGCAAGCGAATCTAAGTCTGATAAGCTTACTTCATTCCAGTTCGGCGTGGCAGTAATAATAACGAACCAAGTGGTGGCCAACGTGGACTCAGTGGGCGTGTTAACGCCGACACGAAGAAGCCTATCGGCGGCCACATCATCGCGCACGCGTCCACCACGCGCCTGTACCTGCGCAAGGGCCGCGGCGACAACCGCGTCTGCAAGATCTACGACAGCCCCTGCCTTCCCGAGACAGAGGCCATGTTCGCCATCACCACCGAAGGGATCACTGATGCTAAGGAATAGATCTGACACCAACTGAGGAATAGAATGGAAGCTCATTTGTCACTTGATGACAGAAGGAAACTAACATACTGAAACTATACTCTGATTCATAATCATGTAAAGTAAACTGACAGATGAAAATGACAAGTTTCTATGCATTTTGACATTTTGCATGTGTCAAATTGAGTGATAATGTATGGGGATGACACATTGACATCTGTCAGTTTACTTTACATGATTATGAATCAGAGTATAGTATCAAATCGATTTTTCATAATGGGGGCTACCGCGTGTGAAAATTCCGTTAGATGGCGTACCTGTAGACTGAGGTCCAACTACACGGTGATTGTTTATTTTTGATGTGAGATGTCAAAATGTCACTAAACGACCAATGACGTTGAAGTTAGATCTGTCTACACGTACGCCATCTAACGGATTTTTCACTCGCGGTAACCACCCATTCGGTAAGTTATTACTTATTCCCTGTAAACTAAGTACAGAATATCAGGTTATTAGAATCTGTCAAATTTCCTCAATTGATAGTAAACCAAAATGTGTTTGACATTGAGGTGAGATTATTGATGTGTCGCTCTCCATACATTTTACGCCTAAGTTTTATAAATAGAAGAATTATTATTTTGCGACCCTATTAAGAAAAAAGTTCTGGTAAATTTATGCATCTCAGGTGTCAAACATTTCCAAATTAGTATTTATGTAAATAATTTTATCCTTGAAAGGTTAAATTTGTCTCTTGATATCGTATTGTAAATACTAATAAATAAAACAATGAATTACATTTATTAGTTTTATTTCTCTCAAATTATAAAAGCCATTAAAACAATTACATAACGAAATTGCAAACATATGGTGGTAGAGGTAACTTGTGAATTTAATTTTGTGATTATATAAAATATAGCTAGAATTTATTATGCTTTGCTTTTGTTACCTTTGGTCCTACGTATTAATGGATTCCATGGCATAATTCAGACTGCAATATTTTTAAGCATCTGGATAGAACATACAACAGGTTAGGCATCCTAATTTCCGAAAGAACCTAAATGCCCTTGATATTTATTTCAGACATAAAAAAGACAATTTGTTTGCAGTTCCTTTATTTCAAAAAATTATGTTCTATAAGCAGCATATACTGTGGCCCAGATATTTAATAAATAATTGTAGTTTTGATAACAATATTCAGTTTTCTGATAAAGGAAACACGAAATTTAACAAAATAAAGTAGGTTTTTTCAATCACACTTCGCCGTCATGAATGTTGGCAACAGTAAATTAAACTCTAGCGTTCAGCAGAATATTATTATTAATCTATGTCTTCGTAGAACAAGCCTTATCAATATAGTTGGGAATAACATTCATTTTAAGGCATATGGTATAGGCAGAACGGGATGTAAATACCGTTTTTGGTGTTTGGCGTAAAATAGTAACTAACCGTATTATTGCTTTCGTTATTAAATATGTTTTAAATGACAAATACAAGTTCCTGTAATTAATTCAGGAATTGTAAACTAATTTGCAATATCATCACCTAAATGATTATCAAATGTTTAATAGTCGGTACATCCCGCTATTGATAATGATGTATAACTAACTGCTATATTTTTCTAGTGATATATAGGGTCATTTATGTTGGAATGTGTATAATTTCTATTATCCAAGCTTTACTCTATATTTTTGCAATTGCTGATGAAAAACTATATTTTGCTAGTTCTACAAGAACTCTGAATATTTGCTTTAACTATTCTAACCCCTTACAAAAATAAATATTATTACGAGATGTATAGATTTGACAATAACATGCTTTATTATATAAGTATACACATATCTGTATCATAAGACGCGTTATTTGATGTAATTTGTCTAAAATCTACTATCAAATTATAAAAAAAACAAGCATGAATCATTCTTAAAACAAAGGATAAAACATTTTCGAATAACTGACTTTATTGCCTTACAAAAAACAATAATGCAACAATAAATAAACAGGAGATAATTACCGACTTAGATCTCGCTTAATCTGCGATAGAGCTTAATATAAAAAAAATACCAGCAAATAATTTATCCAGAAAATTATTGGCCGGATTTTCGGAAGTAGTCGGTAAAGTTCAATTTGCAAACATCATTTACCCAACAAATAGTCTGATAACCAGGTCTGGTAGACCTGTGTAAGCTAATGATATTGAAATGCATCTTCAGTTCCTTTCATTTTTAAAATAACCTTTACGTGGCTGCAGACAGAAACTTTAGCCTTTATTTGGCTCGCCTACTTAGGTAGGCGAGCCAAATAAAGTAGGTATAATAATATATAGGTAGGTTAGCCCTTTAACTAATCGGCCCCATCCAACTAACTGCCTGATTGTTACACAAAACATACAAACGTGAGCTAAGCTAACGAATCTTTCAATCTGAAACCCACATTAGATTGAGTGAATGATATTTACATCCGTTTATTATTTTAAAAAATTAGTCTTACTTCCACATTGTAAATGTTCCCCTTTACGAGAGGTACTGAAAATCGGTATAAAATATGAACTTGTTGATATGTCAACGTAACCATTAAAATTTACAAATATTTTACTATTATACTTGAATATTCCATATTAATTAATTAAGATTCTTCTTTCATTTGTAACATTGGGGAATTAATTTCTTTACAACATTGATAACAAAAAATAATTTAAGGCATTGCTTATCAAATTGTACATAATATTATATCAGTTCACACTTTAAGTAGCCCAGAATAAATATACGATAAATAAATCACATTCCCGACTAAAATTATAAAAATAAATTAAACATTTAACTAATTTATTATTGCTATATTACACTAATTATATCAAAACAAATAGGACGGCGAGGGATATGCCATACTAGCAAAATTTTAGATGCATTTTTGTAGTATAATCCTTCTTTTTTTTCCCAATTAGAAGTTTTAGACACAAACTGGGAATTGCAATATAATAAATAGGTAGATTGAGATAAACCTATTAGATACGATGCAAGTGCGGCATATATCCCTGCCATCGGTAATTTAGGTGAGTGAGGGTAATGGATGATGAAATGATGACAAACAATGACTATCTAAAACAACTAAAGTCAATATTGCAACCTTATGGGCTTGTAGTCATCTTAAACCAAGCCCGACATCAAATGGATTTTGCCCATTAGGCCATAATTATAAAAGTAATAACTAAAAACACTAAATCCATTTCTACCCACAAATGCACAGCAATATTACAACATAAAATGTCGTGCTGCTTTTATTTATATAGGTATAAATAAAAAATCAGTAAAAATCTTGCAGATAAGTTGATAATAATTAATCAAAGTTCAGATTTTGTCACATTATGATTTTATGGTCGAAGAACAAAATAAGTTAATGTTCCGGTAGTCTTTATTCTTCTAAATTAGTTATGATGATCTCTATAAAGTTATTTTTACTTATCTCTTACTCTCATAGAATTATAAAATCTTATTTAACATTTTGTCACATTTTATTAATTTGTTATATGACATTTTATAACTCTTATGTAGGAACATAATTTAAAATTGGATTCTGTACAGAAATGCACACTTACATAATCGAAGTCAAACTGAGAAAGTTAATGAAAAGAATAGAGAAAATATAAGCAAGACTATATTATTGCAATAAGATTATGATTAGTTGAAATTAGATATGGACAAACAATAAATAAATAGTTCTACTGTACCTATAATGGACTAGTAGTATAATGTTGGCGTTTCGATTTCACGATGTTTAAAAAGAAAAGAATGTCAATGAGTGCTTACCTTCTTTTAACTACCGAAAAAAGCATTCATTAAGATTCATTTTACTTATCAGTATTGGATGGGTTCTGTCAATCGATGTTAGAACTTCTGTGAGTTACTTGACACTCATCTTTGATTGATGAAACAGTCAAGACTAACAGTATGGATTTCGAAAGTACAGTTTTAGGGTTTTTGTAGAATCAACTGTCCTTTTTTGTGTCCCAATAGGGATAGGCAGATAACCCAATGGAAATAGGCACCAACAATTTCTACAATCATTAACAATACAAATCTAAATATATTAATACAGGGAATTTATACATTAGAATTAGAAAGAGTAGGTAAGGAAGCATTTCCACAGATTATCTAACATTGAGAAAATCTATAGCCTAACTGTTTGGTCACTACATAGATTCAGAAAAAAATGCTACAGAGTAGTAGTATTTACTTCGAAGAAATGGAGAGCAACTTGGGAAACTGCCAGAGTGAATTATTTATTTTTTGATAAAGTTTTTAATAAAAAGTTGTTTCCGCATTTTTTTTTAGTTTTCGAGTTTCATTATTACTATTTCTTTTTGCGTTGGCTCACCCTTAAGATTCGTGGAATGGGAACTATCGTGTGTAAAAAATCCGCAATATGCCGTATTAGATACGTCCGTGGTTCATCTACAAGTTGGTTGCTTATTATTGAATAGGAAAATCCAAAATGTAAATTTGACGCACGAAAGAACCAACGTCGTTGAAGATCCGGACGCCATTTATTGGATTTTCCATTTTCCAACTAGATAGGTAACCTTCCATTATGCCAATGGCCAGTGGCATAACGTTGTCACAGGAGGTAAGGTCAGATATTTGAACTAACTCCTCAGCTATCCTCTTATGCAAAGGAATGCATGTAACTGGCCAACGGAATCCGGTCTTAAGTGTGAGACAGCTCATTTTCTGCAGTGAGGAAATTTTCCCCCTTCAAGTGACTTTTCTCGCTTAGACTCAACATGAACCGACTGTAAACCCCATTTCATCCCTGCATAGTCCTCATTAATGATTGTATAAAGTGTTGTGTTAAGTACCGAGTTATAGTTCCGGTTCGTCGGGCAGCGCGCTGCGGCCGGGCGACGGCGCTCCGCCCTCCATGTCGAGGCGCTCGTGCTCGCAGGCCATCATGTTGCGGAGCTCGTCCTGCAAATAAATTCACTTATTTAAATTAATCATCTATCTATCCCAACTGTTGGCCGCCCTCACTTCGTTTCGAAAAATTAGTTCAACCTTGTAGCTATAGATGGCGCTAGGTGTCGAATGCATTGCGCTAGTGTTTTGTTTCTTCGATTAACAAGATTTGGCGATATCTTTAAATTTAACCTCTTTATAAATAGCATAATAGATATAGATTATAAAGCGATAATTTCTATAGACAACCAAAAGGCTTATATGTAAACCGAAAAGACGAAACGCTGGTGCGATGTAATATATACCCAGCGCCATCTATTTGCAAACATTGGAGCTATTCGCAAAATTGAGTTCCGAAACGAAGGCACTAAGTTCAAAATGAAAAAATAACAAATACTTTGTATAAACGGGAATATACATTACTAGCGGCCGCCCGCGACTTCGTCCGCGTGGAAAAGTAACATTTTACCCCCCCTTTCAACCCCTTACAACCCCCTTTTCGCAATAAAAAGTAGCCTATGTCCTTTCTCAGGGTCTAGACTATCTGTATACCAAATTTCATTCAAATCCGTTGAGTAGTTTTGGCGTGAAAGAGTAACAGACAGACAGAGTTACTTTCGCATTTATAATATCAGTATGGATTAGCACTTCCTGCTAGACGTTTTTACTGCGTTACAACAAAAAAATATAGAAAAAATAGGTATAAACAAAGTTTCTCACCCCCCACCCGAGCCTATCGGCCAGGTTCTGGCAGCCGTCGTCGCAGTCGCCCAGCAGCGCGACGTCGCGCACGGCCTCCTCGTCGAACTGCAGCCCGCCGCCCACGCCCCACAGCCGCAGCAGCGGCGAGCGCACGCCCGCCTGCTCGCGGTTGATCAGCAGCCGCGGACACCACTCCGGCACCTGCCCCACACCGACTCGAAGGTATTAACCCAGAGAGGAAGCAACAAAAAGTCTGGATTTCTCCCATAGAGGAGAAAATAAGTGTTTTCTTCTTCCATTCATCCCTGTCATTCGTCATCGTATCATCCAACCCCGTTACAGTCATAAGATGGAAGCAAGTTTATTTTCCTAAATTCACCAGGAATCAAAACAAGTTAGCAAGCCAACGCGCATTTGAATACTCACATATCTATAAGCGAGGCAAAAGGCTGGACTTCGAGCGACGAGCCCATTATAATGAGCATATCGCACACGCTGGAAGTCCTCTTGAAGGCACCTTTGGAAACGATCGGGAAGGCTCTCCCCGAAGAATACAATATCTGGCTTTACCACGCCAGGACATTCTGTGCAAATTGGGATTTCATCGGCGAATATGCGGTCTGGAAGAAGATGATAAAAATAATAATATAATAATATTTTCACTACATCACATACATTGGTCTGACTCTGAGATAGGTAGCTCAAGCACCTGTGTTACAGATATCAGAACCAATACCACTGTATTACAAATATATATGTATAATACTTTTCTTTTGTAAATACATACTTATAATACATAGAAAACACCCAAACGAATACAAACAAACTTGTTCATGCACACAAATGTTTGTACTGTGCGGGGATCGAACCCGCAACCCTTGGCCCAGACGCAGCATTCACTACCACTGAACCAAACGGGTCGTCAAATAATTAATTTCGTAATTAAAATTCACAGTTGGTTATAAGTACCTTTTACAAAATCAAGTGTGTATTCCTTGCGACAATCCAGACAATGTGTGGAAGAATGTGCCATGAGCTTCAACGAGCTTGTCTCTGGGATGTCAGCTCGTCTCTCCAATGTGTCAATGTTTTGTGTGTAGTGACGTAGTAGCAAACCTAAAAGAATAGCTCTTAAATAAGAATACAAAGGCAAAGAGGTTCTGTTCAGTATGTAGACTGCTGGCAGGTGTTGGCCAAGTATAATGTTATTTTGTTCATGTTTTTAGCATTTCATATGTATTATTGAATTACTTACCCTTTTCATGTAGAAGCTTAATGAAATAATGTGATTTTGTTGGCTTAAAGTTCCCAGGGTACATTTCTTTTGCCGAGCAAAAGAAAGGTTTTGGATTTGCCTAAAGAAATTGATTTCAAAAATTGCCTGTGCTCTGGTAAGTGGTACTTCTGCAAGTTATGGTATAGGCCGGTTTCGGGACTACGGAAATCTGGAATTCCAGCCGCTGGAACAGTATATTAAAAAAATATAAAATCATGATTGACAAAGCCATGAGGAAAAAGAAAAAACGATTAATGATAATGTGGTCCTTAAAACTATGCACACATCACACCAATTTACCCTTTTTGAACTTTGAACTGTTATTACAGAGACAGAAGTGTTATTTTTGCACTGCCAGGTGGTACCTAAGCATAAAGTCTAATTACCATTGAAAATGTAATCAATTGTGATTTTATTTTTAAATTGAATATTACGCCCATATAAACTAAAATAATTTACCAACCACTCTTCAAACGGTTTCGTACATGGCCTGTTTATCAAAACGAAAATAAAATATTATAAACTATTTAATTTTATTTCATTATCAGGTTAAAGTAGCTTGAAATTAGAAATTTAATCAAAAATCAGCAAACAAACTCAATGTCTCTTTACTATAAATTCACAACTACATGACAACATAATAATTCCATCAACAAACAAGGTATCAGTGTGACCAGATTTAGCAGAATTCTGCGATTTTAGCAGAATTTGACCCCCAATTTAGGTCCTACGCATATTTCGCAGATTAGAAAAAGTTAGCAGTTTTTAGCAGAATCTAAAATACCTTAGCATATTTAGCATAAGTCGACATTTATAAGTCACCTATTGATTTTTGCTTGAAAGTTATACAGAAGTCTTGACTTGACCGTTTTTCCCGGACGGACTTATTCTGCTCACTCACTAACTCACATTCAACACAGATTCACAAACTTGCATGAAGTTTTGTCTCTCTGCTCTTTTAAGCTACTCGTGCGTGTGTGGTACATAGGTACATTACAAAATGTTTTTCAATGACTTTGTAGGGAACGTACAGTGCCTATAGTGGCAGTACTTTGTTTGACTTACAAATCAAAACTTCGAACGGATGGCATGACACCAGTTGGCACTTGGCACCACCGACATGTGATATCCCCAATGTGTTTCATAATCTTTGGAACTGACTACCATGGACGTATATAAGGGGGAGGGGGGTCCAGGGGTCCGGGTCCGGGTCCTTGAATTGTACTTCAGTTGAGCCGCATTTTATAAAATTAAATCCGAGCACGGGGGGGGGGGGGGGTGCGTTTTATTTATAAATTTTTAGCAGATTTTAGCAGAATTTTTTATGTCGCTAGCATAATTACTAATTCAAATCTGGTCACACTGCAAGGTATGGAAATTGACCTTGACTTTGTGATTGCAACAAAACACAATGAATAACGCCTGTATTTAAGGAACATGTTACAATATTGGTAAATTAAATACAAATATAGTTATATTAGTTTACCTGTTGATGCCGCTCCAGATAGTGTTATTACATTTTTACATCTATCACTCTTTATCCATTTTACTATTCCATCCAAATTAACCTCGTCCAAAACTTGCTCTGCAGACGACTATGGCTCGGCCGGCTCATAAAATCCGAGCTTCTGTGCCAGTAGCGGCGTATGGAGTCCACATCTAGGTCCTGATCCTAGCACCAAGACTTTCCATAGATTTGGCGGGACGTTAGTGCCGACCCTATCAACTGGCTCTTCACCTAAAATTTTATCGATTATTATTTTCCGAAGATATCATTTTTAAACAATGGAAAAATTCACGTAATTCCCATACTCACCATCGCTCTTTCCTGGCGGTGAATTAGCGGACATTTTACGTAAACAAATCGAATTGCGATTCCAAACCTTTGTCCAGTTTTGCCACGGTTTTTTTGACAGATAAACGATGCGCATTCTTGGAATACGTTGCGTTTCGTTCGTTACGTGATACAAAGTATAAAATCTCTTGATATTTATTGTAATAATTGTTACGTAATGTTTCTTTGTTTGGGAAGTGTATTCTAATAGCTTAAAATGTGTGTTGATGTATGTAATAAAATGATTTTATGCATCGATATTTTATCAAAAATAATTCGATTGTTTTTAATAAATCTACTAGCTTCGTAAATGCTAAGCTTTTTTTATTTGTAAAACTGGTGAAGAGAACAAATACATAATGCCATAAATAAATTATTTTAAAATCGCGCGGGATAAAAAGGTTTTAAAAGTTTACTTAGATATCTATTTATTTTCATTATTTTAATAGCCGATTAATATTGGACTCATCATGAGGAGTTTAATTTAATCACTCTAAGAATACTTTATGTAATTATTGTAAAAAACACGTGGAAACCGAAATATTAAAAAGTAAACGACTTCCATTGCGCTGATGATAGAAAATCCTAATAATATTCCCGCGTAACCTCCAACATTACCTAGTAAAAATAAAATGCGTCAGTAAAAACATTAAGTACTTAGCTTCTGCTATTACCATACATACTAAACCCATAAAGTAAGTAGTTACTTAAGAATGTAGGTGTAGTCTATGAGCTCGAAGAGTAACTACTTAGTTAGTCCGAGTCTGAGATAAACAGGCACAAAGCATGGTAAGCAATTATCATCAATGTAAATACCATGTTTAGACCGAAATAAAAGTATTTTCTTTGTTTGAATATGAACTTGAATCTGTAGATTAAGTACCTAGGTATATAATAAGTTATAGGTAGTACTTACTCAAAATTTCAAACCAATACGAAATAATATCCAGACGGTTCAAACGTCCATCTCCAGCAGACTGGAATACGTTGAGTACGCACTTGTTGGTTAAATTAGGAACGCTGTTAAGAAATAATAAAATATTAAAGCTGTAAAAAATTATTACTAAAGTTGGTCCTATGATATCATCATCATCATTTCAGCCAATAGACGTCCACTGCTGGACATAGGCCTCCCCCAAAGTTCTCCACACAGATCGGTCCTGTGCCACCCGCATCCAATGGACTCCCGCGACCTTTACCAGATCGTCGGTCCACCTGGTGGGAGGCCTGCCACGACTGCGGCCTCCTGCGCGTGGCCTCCACTCAAGGACCTTTCCACCCCAACGGCCGTCTGTTCTCCTCGCAATGTGCCCTGCCCATTGCCACTTCAGCCACGCAATTCTTTGGCTATGTCCGTGACCTTAGATCTCCTGCGGATCTCATCATTTCTGACACGATCACGCAGGAGACTCCGAGCATAGCCTCTCCATTGCCCTCTGAGTGACTTTGAGCCTTCTTAAGCGTCCCATTGTAAGCGGCCACGTTTCAGTTCCGTATGTCATCGGCAATACACACGCATTAAAGACTTTCGTCTTCAGACACTGTGGTAGATGAGCCGAAAATGCTGCGTAGCTTCCCGAACGCTGCCCAGCCGAGTTGGATTCGCCGGTCGACCTCTTTCTGGAAGTTGGACTTACCAAGTTGTACCTATGATATGCCCCTAATTAAAGCGATTTTTAAGGGGAATACGTACCTAAAGAGCGTCCTATGTTCTTTGTGGCCAAACTCATAACCGCCTCTGGCCAGGGTGATGGGTAGCTTGAAGACTTTGCTGTTGTGATGCGTGAACTCGCAGTCAGGCAAGCATTCGGGGCAAGACAGAGCGTCCTCTACTTCCATCTCCAGTCCATCTAATGTCTCCGCTTTGTATGGGTATTGGTACAGCAGTTTTTCTACAAAGCAATTTAATGTTTTTTTTAATATCATATCTACGAAGCCACGAAATATTGGAACAACATCCCTCCACCACTCAGAAATTCACAATCTAGGATAGGAACTGTTTGAAAATTAATTATAAAGCTAATCTTCTTTATCTACAAAAGAAATAGTGTAGGTAACCAGTGTAGTACTTGAGAGAGAGTGTTATTTACGTCGTCAACATTTTCTTTTTGTCTATCAACCTCAAAAATCAAGGATGTATCGTCAGCAAATAACACTATCTCACATAGATCTTTAGTATAGTAAGGAAGGTCATTTATGTAGATTAAAAACAGCAACGGCCCCAATATCGAGCCCTGGGGTACACCCATAACTAAAGGGGCACCCGAAGAGTTAATTCCATTGACATTCACCTTTTGAAGAAGTTAGTAATGCAGGCTCTAGATACTGCAACATGAAACTACATACTACAACTATTTAAAATAATGCAATTGATTGTGTAACATTTATACAAATAAAGCCCTCCCGTACTATTTAAAATATTATTGAACTAATAAGACTCATAGGACTATAATCCGCCATTTTTGTTAGTTTAGCTTCCATGGTAGTTTTGAAATATTAAGGCGTGTCGCACACACACTCAAGAGTCGAGGCGGAAGCGTTCAGAGGCGCACCGCCTCTGACTTTTCTATACAATCAAATATGTCAACGCATACTGCCAGAGTCGCGGCGCAGTCGAGGCGCAGTCGAGGCGGCGGAGGTGCAGGGTCGAGTCGGCGACGCGGCGCGGGCGCGCGGCACGCCGCCGCCCCGACCCCGCCGCCATTTTTTCATCCATTCCATCCATTTCCATATTGAATGGGTGTAAACGATGCTCTGCACCTCCGCCTCGACTCTTATATCACACCACCGCCTCGACTGTGCCTCGACTCCGCCTCGACTCTGGCAGTGTGCTACCCGCCTAACACCCTCTCACCGTTTACATCATCATCAGGGACCTGGCAAATAGGGTGAAAACCATAATCAAAAATTGTCATTCTCTTAACAAGGTTTCACTTGTCCACATTCAGTTGCCTATATAGCAGTCGGGTGGAGAAGGCAAGTGCATGTACATCGACACGGAGGCACGTTCCGGCCCGAGCGGCTGCTGGCGGTGGCGCAGCGCTACGGCATGGAGGGCGCCGCCGTGCTCGACAACGTGGCCTACGCGCGCCTACAACACCGACCACCAGACGCAGCTGCTGGTGCAGGCCTGCGCGATGATGGCGGAATCTAGGTACGACTAGCATCTTTGTGAAGTGAAGGTCTTGAGTGGAACTAAACTGAACCGGTTATTTTGAAAATTATTATCAAACTGATTTATGAATGTAGTTGTTTATCTATGGCGTTAGTTCGTCTACGAGATAGACAGGTTCTACATTTCTAAAAATTATACAACCTTGCAAAAAAATTTTATAGACGTGTGTAATGGTGCTACTGAAAAGTTTTAACAGTTTGGACTTAGAACTGGAACTAAGCCCCTTTCAAAGTAACTGATTCAACTATATAATGCATCAAGATAGTCGAAGAGTCGTCAGCGCACTTGTGACACCTCTTGTGTTATGAATGTCCATGGGCGGCGATATTCGTTTACCATCAGGTGATCCTTCTGTTTATCTGCCCCGACTGTTTAACATAAAAAGTCGTGAAATGAATTGATGGTATTATATATATTTTTGCTATTTTAATTCCAGATACTCTTTAATAATAGTAGACAGTGCAACAGCATTGTATAGAACAGACTACTCCGGACGAGGGGAACTAATCCCAGACAACAGCATCTCGGCAGGTTTATGAGGATGCTACTCAGATGGCCGACGAGGTTTGTTTGAAAAATATTTTTATTACCTGACTATATCATAGACTAGGTGGCCCGCCCTCACTTCGCTTCGGGACCGTAATTATTCGTTATTACAATTTTTTAATTGTCTATCGGATTAGCGCTGGACACCGGGGGAGTTTAAATTAGTTTTAACGGTGGAAGAGCCACGCTTCGGCATGAATGGGCCGGCTCGACCGGAGTGATACCACTGACTCACAGGAAACAGGCGTAAAGCAGCCCCTGTGCTTGTGTTTCACCGATGATGAGGGTACCGGATGCCCACTCGGGGAGGGGATTAAAGGTTGGCAGCGCACGTGTAACTCCACTGGTGTTTCAAGTGTCCATGGGCGGCGGCCATTGCTTACCATCAGGTGATCCGCCTGCTCGTTTGCTACCAATCACATAAAAAAAAACTATGGGAATAACATCCACAGAATTGATTAATCTTCACCTTGGGCGCAAGCGAATCTAAGTCTGATAAGCTTACTTCATTCCAGTTCGGCGTGGCAGTAATAATAACGAACCAAGTGGTGGCCAACGTGGACTCAGTGGGCGTGTTTAACGCCGACACGAAGAAGCCTATCGGCGGCCACATCATCGCGCACGCGTCCACCACGCGCCTGTACCTGCGCAAGGGCCGCGGCGACAACCGCGTCTGCAAGATCTACGACAGCCCCTGCCTTCCCGAGACAGAGGCCATGTTCGCCATCACCACCGAAGGGATCACTGATGCTAAGGAATAGATCTGACACCAACTGAGGAATAGAATGGAAGCTCATTTGTCACTTGATGACAGAAGGAAACTAACATACTGAAACTATACTCTGATTCATAACCATGTAAAGTAAACTGACAGATGAAAATGACAAGTTTCTATGCATTTTGACATTTTGCATGTGTCAAATTGAGTGATAATGTATGGGGATGACACATTGACATCTGTCAGTTTACTTTACATGATTATGAATCAGAGTATAGTATCAAATCGATTTTTCATAATGGGGCTACCGCGTGTGAAAATTCCGTTAGATGGCGTACCTGTAGACTGAGGTCCAACTACACGGTGATTGTTTATTTTTGATGTGAGATGTCAAATGTCACTAAACGACCAATGACGTTGAAGTTAGATCTGTCTACATACGCCATCTAACGGATTTTTCACTCGCGGTAACCACCCATTCGGTAAGTTATTACTTATTCCCTGTAAACTAAGTACAGAATATCAGGTTATAGAATCTGTCAAATTTCCTCATTGATAGTAAACCAAATGTGTTTGACATTGAGGTGAGATTATTGATGTGTCGCTCTCCATACATTTTACGCCTAAGTTTTATAAATAGAAGAATTATTATTTTGCGACCCTATTAAGCAAAAAGTTCTGGTAAATTTATGCATCTCAGGTGTCAAACATTTCCAAATTAGTATTTATGTAAATAATTTTATCCTTGAAAGGTTTGTCTCTTGGTATCGTATTGTAAATACTAATAAATAAAACAATGAATTACATTTATTAGTTTTATTTCTCTCAAATTATAAAAGCCATTAAAACAATTACATAACGAAATTGCAAACATATGGTGGTAGAGGTAACTTGTGAATTTAATTTTGTGATTATATAAAATATAGCTAGAATTTATTATGCTTTGCTTTTGTTACCTTTGGTCCTACGTATTAATGGATTCCATGGCATAATTCAGACTGCAATATTTTTAAGCATCTGGATAGAACATACAACAGGTTAGGCATCCTAATTTCCTAAAGAACCTAAATGCCCTTGATATTTATTTCAGACATAAAAAGACAATTTTTTGCAGTTCCTTTATTTCAAAAAAATGTTCTATAAGCAGCATATACTGTGGCCCAGATATTTAATAAATAATTGTAGTTTTGATAACAATATTCAGTTTTCTGATAAAGGAAACACGAAATTTAAAAAATAAAGTAGGTTTTCACACACTTCGCCGTCATGAATGTTGGCAACAGTAAATTAAACTCTAGCGTTCAGCAGAATATTATTATTAACCTGTCTTCGTAGAACAAGCCTTATCAATATAGTTGGGAATAACATTCATTTTAAGGCATATGGTATAGGCAGAACGGGATGTAAATACCGTTTTTGGTGTTTGGCGTAAAATAGTAACTAACCGTATTATTGCTTTCGTTATTAAATGTTTTAAATGACAAATACAAGTTCCTGTAATTAATTCAGGAATTGTAAACTAATTTGCAATATCATCACCTAAATGATTATCAAATGTTTAATAGTCGGTACATCCCGCTATTGATAATGATGTATAACTAACTGCTATATTTTTCTAGTGATATATAGGGTCATTTATGTTGGAATGTGTATAATTTCTATTATCCAAGCTTTACTCTATATTTTTGCAATTGCTGATGAAAAACTATATTTTGCTAGTTCTACAAGAACTCTGAATATTTGCTTTAACTATTCTAACCCCTTACAAAATAAATATTATTACGAGATGTATAGATTTGACAATAACATGCTTTATTATAGTATACATATCTGTATCATAAGACGCGTTATTTGATGTAATTTGTCTAAATCTACTATCAAATTATAAAAAAAACAAGCATGAAATCATTCTTAAAACAAAGGATAAAACATTTTCGAATAACTGACTTTATTGCCTTACAAAAAACAATAATGCAACAATAAATAAACAGGAGATAATTACCGACTTAGATCTCGCTTAATCTGCGGTAGAGCTTAATAAAAAAAATACCAGCAAATAATTTATCCAGAAAATTATTGGCAGGATTTTCGGAAGTAGTCGGTAAACTTCAATTTGTAAACATCATTTACCCAACAATAGTCTGATAACCAGGTCTGGTAGACCTGTGTAAGCTAATGATATTGAAATGCATCTTCAGTTCCTTTCATTTTTAAAATAACCTTTACGTGGCTGCAGACAGAAACTTTAGCCTTTATTTGGCTCTAATCGGCCCCATCCAACTAACTGCCTGATTGTTACACAAAACATACAAACGCGAGCTAAGCTAACGAATCTTTCGATCTGTAACCCACATTAGATTGAGTGAATGATATTTACATCCGTTTATTATTTTAAAAAATTAGTCTCACCTCCACATTGTAAATGTTCCCCTTTACGAGAGGTACTGAAAATCGGTATAAAATATGAACTTGTTGATATGTCAACGTAACCATTAAAATTTACAAATATTTTACTATTATACTTGAATATTCCATATTAATTAATTAAGATTCTTCTTTCATTTGTAACATTGGGGAATTAATTTCTTTACAACATTGATAACAAAAAATAATTTAAGGCATTGCTTATCAAATTGTACATAATATTATATCAGTTCACACTTTAAGTAGCCCAGAATAAATACGATAAATAAATCACATTCCCGACTAAAATTATAAAATAAATTAAACATTTAACTAATTTTATTGCTATATTACACTAATTATATCAAAACAAATAGGACGGCGAGAGATATGCCATACTAGCAAAATTTTAGTGCATTTTGTAGTAAATCCTTCTTTTTTTTCCCAATTAGAAGTTTTAGCACAAACTGGGAATTGCAATATAATAAATAGGTAGATTGAGATAAACCGATTAGATACATTGCAAGTGCGGCATATATCCCTGCCATCGGTAATTTAGGTGAGTGAGGGTAATGGATGATGAAATGATGACAACAATGACTATCTAAAACACTAAAGTCATATTGCAACCTTATGGGCTTGTAGTCATCTTAAACCAAGCCCGACATCAAATGGATTTTGCCCAATTGCCATAATTATAAAAGTAATAACTAAAAACACTAAATCCATTTCTACCCACAAATGCACAGCAATATTACAACATAAAATCGTGCTGCTTTTATTTATAGCAGTATAAATAAAAATCAGTAAAAATCTTGCAGATAAGTTGATAATAATTAATCAAAAGTTCAGATTTTGTCACAATTATGATTTATGGTCGAAGAACAAAAAAGTTAATGTTCCGGTAGTCTTTATTCTTCTAAATTAGTTATGATGATCTCTATAAAGTTATTTTTACTTATCTCTTACTCTCATAGAATTATAAAATCTTATTTAACATTTGTCACATTTTATTAATTTGTTATATGACATTTTAACTCTTATGTAGGAACATAATTTAAAATTGGATTCTGTACAGAATGCACACTTACATAATCGAAGTCAAACTGAGAAAGCTAATGAAAAGAATAGAGAAAATATAAGCAACTATATTATTGCAATAAGATTATGATTAGTTGAAATTAGATATGGACAAACAATAAATAAATAGTTCTACTGTACCTATAATGGACTAGTAGTATAATGTTGGCGTTTCGATTTTACGATGTTTAAAAAGAAAAGAATGTCAATGAGTGCTTACCTTCTTTTAACTACCGAAAAAGCATTCATTAAGATTCATTTTACTTATCAGTATTGGATGGGTTCTGTCAATCGATGTTAGAACTTCTGTGTTACTTACACTCATCTTTGATTGATGAAACAGTCAAGCAAGACTAACAGTATGGATTTCGAAAGTACAGTTTTAGGTTTTTGTAGAATCCAACTGTCCTTTTTTGTGTCCCAATATGGATAGGCAGATAACCCAAATGGAAATAGGCACCAACAATTTCTACAATCATTAACATACAAATCTAAATATATTAAAGGGAATTTATACATTAGAATTAGAAGAGTAGGTAAGGAAGCATTTCCACAGATTATCTAACATTGAGAAAATCTATCCTAACTGTTTGGTCACTACATAGATTCAGAAAAAATGCTACAGAGTAGTAGTATTTACTTCGAAGAAATGGAGAGCAACTTGGGAAACTGCCAGAGTGAATTATTTATTTTTTAAAAGTTTTTAATAAAAAGTTTCCGCATTTTTTTTAGTTTTCGAGTTTTCATTATTACTATTTCTTTTTGCGTTGGCTCACCCTTAAGATTCGTGGAATGGGAACTATCGTGTGTAAAAAATCCGCAATATGCCGTATTAGATACGTCCGTGGTTCATCTACAAGTTGGTTGCTTATTATTGAATAGGAAAATTCAAAATGTAAATTTGACGCACGAAAGAACCAACGTCGTTGAAGATCCGGACGCCATTTATTGGATTTTCCATTTTCCAACTAGATAGGTACCTTCCATTATGCCAATGGCCAGTGGCATACGTTGTCACAGGAGGTAAGGTCAGATATTTGAACTAACTCCTCAGCTATCCCTCTTATGCAAAGAATGCATGTAACTGGCCAACGGAATCCGTCTTAAGTGTGAGACAGCTCATTTTCTGCAGTGAGGAAATTTTCCCCCTTCAAGTGACTTTTCTCGCTTAGACTCAACTGAACCGACTGTAAACCCCATTTCATCCCTGCATAGTCCTCATTAATGATTGTATAAAGTGTTGTGTTAAGTACCGAGTTATAGGTTCGTTCGTCGGGCAGCGCGCTGCGGCCGGGCGACGGCGCTCCGCCCTCCATGTCGAGGCGCTCGTGCTCGCAGGCCATCATGTTGCGGAGCTCGTCCTGCAAATAAATTCACTTATTTAAATTAATCATCTATCTATCCCAACTGTTGGCCGCCCTCACTTCGTTTCGAAAAATTAGTTCAACCTTGTAGCTATAGATGGCGCTAGGTGTCGAATGCATTGCGCTAGTGTTTTGTTTCTTCGATTAACAAGATTTGGCGATATCTTTAAATTTAACCTCTTTATAAATAGCATAATAGATATAGATTATAAAGCGATAATTTCTATAGACAACCAAAAGGCTTATATGTAAACCGAAAGACGAAACGCTGGTGCGATGTAATATATACCCAGCGCCATCTATTTGCAAACATTGGAGCTATTCGCAAAATTGAGTTCCGAAACGAAGGCACTAAGTTCAAAATGAAAAAATAACAAATACTTTGTATAAACGGGAATATACATTACTACGGCCGCCGCGACTTCGTCCGCGTGGAAAAGTAACATTTTACCCCCCTTTCAACCCCTTACAACCCCCTTTTCGCAATAAAAAGTAGCCTATGTCCTTTCTCAGGGTCTAGACTATCTGTATACCAAATTTCATTCAATCCGTTGATAGTTTTGGCGTGAAAGAGTAACAGACAGACAGAGTTACTTTCGCATTTATAATATCAGTATGGATTGCACTTCCTGCTAGACGTTTTTACTGCGTTACAACAAAAAATATAGAAAAAATAGTATAAACAAGTTTCTCACCCCCCACCCGAGCCTATCGGCCAGGTTCTGGCAGCCGTCGTCGCAGTCGCCCAGCAGCGCGACGTCGCGCACGGCCTCCTCGTCGAACTGCAGCCCGCCGCCCACGCCCCACAGCCGCAGCAGCGGCGAGCGCACGCCCGCCTGCTCGCGGTTGATCAGCAGCCGCGGACACCACTCCGGCACCCTGCCCACCGACTCGAAGGTATTAACCCAGAGAGGAAGCAACAAAAAGTCTGGATTTCTCCCATAGAGGAAAAATAAGTGTTTTCTTCTTCCATTCATCCCTGTCATTCGTCATCGTATCATCCAACCCCGTTACAGTCATAGATGGCAAGCAAGTTTATTTCCTAAATTCACCAGGAATCAAAACAAGTTAGCAAAGCCAACGCGCATTTGATACTCACATATCTATAAGCGAGGCAAAAGCTGGACTTCGAGCGACGAGCCCATTATAATGAGCATATCGCAACGCTGGAAGTCCTCTTGAAGGCACCTTTGGAAACGATCGGGAAGGCTCCCCGAAGAATACAATATCTGGCTTTACCACGCCAGGACATTCTGTGCAAATTGGGATTTCATCGGCAATATGCGGTCTGGAAGAGATGATAAAATACTAATATAATAATTTTTCACTACATCACATACATTGGTCTGACTCTGAGATAGGTAGCTCATCACCTGTGTTACAGATATCAGAACAAACCACTGTATTACAAATATATTGTATACTTTTCTTTTGTAATACATACTTAAATACATAGAAACACCCAAACAATACAAACCAAACTTGTTCATGCACAAATGTTGTACTGTGCGGGGATCGAACCCGCAACCCTTGGCCCAGACGCAGCATTCACTACCACTGAACCAACGGGTCGTCAAATAATTAATTTCGTAATTAAATTCACAGTTGGTATAAAGTACCTTTTACAATCAGTGTGTATTCCTTGCGGTCCAATGTGATGTGAAGAATGTGCCATGAGCTTCAACGAGCTTGTCGTCCTGGGATGTCGCTCGTCTCTCCAATGTGTCAATGTTTTGTGTGTAGTGACGTAGTAGCAAACCTAAAAGAATAGCTCTTAAATAAGAATACAAAGGCAAAGAGGTTCTGTTCAGTATGTAGACTGCTGGCAGGTTGGCCAGTCCTATAATGTTATTTTGTCATGTTGTTATTAGCATTTCATATGTATTATTGAATTTTACTTACCCTTTTCATGTAGAAGCTTAATGAAATAGTTGATTTTGTTGCTTAAGTTCCCAGGTACATTTCTTTTGCCAGCAAAGAAAGGTTTTGGATTTTGCCTAAAGAAATTGATTTCAAAAATTGCCTGTCTGGTAAGTGGTACTTCTGCAAGTTATGGTATAGGCCGGTTTCGGACTACGGAATCTGGAATTCCAGCCGCTGGAAAAGTATATTAAAAAATATAAATCATGATTGCAAAGCCATGAGGAAAAAACGATTAATGAATAATGTGGTCCTTAAAACTATGCACACATCCACCAATATACCCTTTTTTGAACTTTGAACTGTTATTACAGAGACAGAATGTTATTTTTGCACTGCCGGTGGTACCTAAGCATAAAGTCTAATTACCATTGAAATGTAATCAATTGTGATTTTATTTTTAAATTGAATATTACGCCCATATAAACTAAAATAATTTACCAACACTCTTCAAAACGGTTTCGTACATGGCCTGTTTATGAAAACGAAAATAAAATATTATAAACTATTTAATTTTATTTCATTATCAGGTTAAAGTAGCTTGAAATTAAAAATTTAATCAATAATCAGCAAACAAACTCAATGTCTCTTTACTATAAATTCACAACTACATGACAACATAATAATTCCATCAACAAACAAGGTATCAGTGTGACCAGATTTAGCAGAATTCTGCGATTTTAGCAGAATTTGACCCCCAATTTAGGTCCTACGCATATTTCGCAGATTAGAAAAAGTTAGCAGTTTTTAGCAGAATCTAAAATACCTTAGCATATTTAGCATAAGTCGACATTTATAAGTCACCTATTGATTTTTGCTTGAAAGTTATACAGAAGTCTTGACTTGACCGTTTTTCCCGGACGGACTTATTCTGCTCACTCACTAACTCACATTCAACACAGATTCACAAACTTGCATGAAGTTTTGTCTCTCTGCTCTTTTAAGCTACTCGTGCGTGTGTGGTACATAGGTACATTACAAAATGTTTTTCAATGACTTTGTAGGGAACGTACAGTGCCTATAGTGGCAGTACTTTGTTTGACTTACAAATCAAAACTTCGAACGGATGGCATGACACCAGTTGGCACTTGGCACCACCGACATGTGATATCCCCAATGTGTTTCATAATCTTTGGAACTGACTACCATGGACGTATATAAGGGGGAGGGGGGTCCAGGGGTCCGGTCCGGGTCCTTGAATTGTACTTCAGTTGAGCCGCATTTTATAAAATTAAATCCGAGCACGGGGGGGGGGGGGGGTGCGTTTTATTTATAAATTTTTAGCAGATTTTAGCAGAATTTTTTATGTCGCTAGCATAATTACTAATTCAAATCTGGTCACACTGCAAGGTATGGAAATTGACCTTGACTTTGTGATTGCAACAAAACACAATGAATAACGCCTGTATTTAAGGAACATGTTACAATATTGGTAAATTAAATACAATATAGTTATATTAGTTTACCTGTTGATGCCGCTCCAGATAGTGTTATTACATTTTTACATCTATCACTCTTTATCCATTTTACTATTCCATCCAAATTAACCTCGTCCAAAACTTGCTCTGCAGACGACTATGGCTCGGCCGGCTCATAAATCCGAGCTTCTGTGCCAGTAGCGGCGTATGGAGTCCACATCTAGGTCCTGATCCTAGCACCAAGACTTTCCATAGATTTGGCGGGACGTTAGTGCCGACCCTATCAACTGGCTCTTCACCTAAAATTTTATCGATTATTATTTTCCGAAGATATCATTTTTAAAAATGGAAAAATTCACGTAATTCCCATACTCACCATCGCTCTTTCCTGGCGGTGAATTAGCGGACATTTTACGTAAACAAATCGAATTGCGATTCCAAACCTTTGTCCAGTTTTGCCACGGTTTTTTTGACAGATAAACGATGCGCATTCTTGGAATACGTTGCGTTTCGTTCGTTACGTGATACAAAGTATAAAATCTCTTGATATTTATTGTAATAATTGTTACTAATGTTTCTTTGTTTGGGAAGTGTATTCTAATAGCTTAAATGTGTGTTGATGTATGTAATAAAATGATTTTATGCATCGATATTTTATCAAAAATAATTCGATTGTTTTTAATAAATCTACTAGCTTCGTAAATGCTAAGCTTTTTTTATTTGTAAAACTGGTGAAGAGAACAAATACATATGCCATAAATAAATTATTTTAAAATCGCGCGGGATAAAAGGTTTTAAAAGTTTACTTAGATATCTATTTATTTTCATTATTTTAATAGCCGTTAATATTGGACTCATCATGAGGAGTTTAATTTAATCACTCTAAGAATACTATTAATTATTGTAAAAAACACGTGGAAACCGAAATATTAAAAAGTAAACGACTTCCATTGCGCTGATGATAGAAAATCCTAATAATATTCCCGCGTAACCTCCAACATTACCTAGTAAAAATAAAACGCGTCAGTAAAAACATTAAGTACTTAGCTTCTGCTATTACCATACTACTAACCCATAAAGTAAGTAGTTACTTAAGAATGTAGGTGTAGTCTATGAGCTCGAAGAGTAACTACTTAGTTAGTCCGATCTGAGATAAACAGCACAAGCATGGTAAGCATTATCATCAATGTAAATACCATGTTTAGACCGAAATAAAAGTATTTTTCTTTGTTTGAATATGAACTTGAATCTGTAGATTAATACCTAGTATATAATAAGTTATAGGTAGTACTTACTCAAATTCAAACCAATACGAAATAATATCCAGACGGTTCAACGTCCATCTCCAGCAGACTGGAATACGTTGAGTACGCACTTGTTGGTTAAATTAGGACGCTGTTAAGAAATAAAAATATTAAAGCTGTAAAAAATTATTACTAAGTTGGTCCTATGATATCATCATCATCATTTTCAGCCAATAGACGTCCACTGCTGGACATAGGCCCCCCCAAGTTCTCCACCAGATCGGTCCTGTGCCACCCGCATCCAATGGACTCCCGCGACCTTTACCAGATCGTCGGTCCACCTGGTGGGAGGCCTGCCACGACTGCGGCCTCCTGCGCGTGGCCTCCACTCAAGGACCTTTCCACCCCAACGGCCGTCTGTTCTCCTCGCAATGTGCCCTGCCCATTGCCACTTCAGCCACGCAATTCTTTGGCTATGTCCGTGACCTTAGATCTCCTGCGGATCTCATCATTTCTGACACGATCACGCAGGAGACTCCGAGCATAGCCCTCTCCATTGCCCTCTGAGTGACTTTGAGCCTTCTTAAGCGTCCCATTGTAAGCGGCCACGTTTCAGTTCCGTATGTCATCGGCAATACACACGCATTAAAGACTTTCGTCTTCAGACACTGTGGTAGATGAGCCGAAAATGCTGCGTAGCTTCCCGAACGCTGCCCAGCCGAGTTGGATTCGCCGGTCGACCTCTTTCTGGAAGTTGGACTTACCAAGTTGTACCTATGATATGCCCCTAATTAAAGCGATTTTTAAGGGGAATACGTACCTAAAGAGCGTCCTATGTTCTTTGTGGCCAAACTCATAACCGCCTCTGGCCAGGGTGATGGGTAGCTTGAAGACTTTGCTGTTGTGATGCGTGAACTCGCAGTCAGGCAAGCATTCGGGGCAAGACAGAGCGTCCTCTACTTCCATCTCCAGTCCATCTAATGTCTCCGCTTTGTATGGGTATTGGTACAGCAGTTTTTCTACAAAGCAAATTAATGTTTTTTTTAATATCATATCTACGAAGCCACGAAATATTGGAACAACATCCCTCCACCACTCAGAAATTCACAATCTAGGATAGGAACTGTTTGAAAATTAATTATAAAGCTAATCTTCTTTATCTACAAAAGAAATAGTGTAGGTACCCAGAGATCACGGCCCGGTACTTAAATCATTAACTATCGCGGCGTTATAATGCATCAAAAAGGTAAATAGTATGAACGCCCCGTTGGTCTAGTGGTTTAACCCTTAACTAGGCCGAAGACATATTTTTTTCATTGGTTTTCAACCTTATCATTACTGTATAAAGTTCAAAATCTGGTGGTCTCATATGGTACATAGCCTGGTTAATGGTTAAGTACTGGGCCGTGATCTTGGGATCCCGGGTCGAGCAAGTATGTTTCGAAATTTTCGAACATAGCTCGGGTTTGTAATCACCAATCCGCATTTGGCAAGCGTTGTGATTATGTCTAATAAGATCATATGACTTGATTTCTTCCTATGATGGAGGCCCTTGCCCTGTAGTGGGACATAGTGGGACCCCCCCCCTCCCCCGTGCTCTGATTTAACAATTTCCCTGACCGGCTGGACCCAGCGTGCGTTATTACATGTATCTACGCATTCTTGAAGAACGTGAGGTTGATTTGCCGTCCCAGGGCTATAGGTATACAATTTGCTACCCCACCAACCTTGCCGACCCCTTAATTAAGTCGCCCTTGACTATAGCCGAATCAACCTTATGTCAAACCAGGCCTCAATGGGGGGGGTCCGGACCCCTGGACCCCCCCCGTATATACGTCCATGCTTAAAGTAACATATGAATTGTCTTTTTTATTCACCTTTGTATTTGTTGAGGCACCGCAACCTCTCGAGTGTGCATGTGAAGATGCTGTGCTCCGACGACGGCAGAAAGTACGGAGCGCACTTGCACAGGGTCTGCACGGTCTTCAGCCGGCACCTCACGATGCAGGTGCTGTAGGAGTACATGTCTCCGAACAAGTCTGGCATCTCGTTGTGGAATAGGCATCGTCTCTGGAGTTTTGCAAAGGTATTATTAACATTTTGAGTGTTACAGGTATCGCGATCTGTCGGGAATTTGGGATTTGACCCGAAATGTAAGTAATAAGTAATTGCGCAAGACAATCACACCAATCAACCTGGTCTCAAACTACCAACACCCAACCCGGAAGACCAAGACCCAAGAAATTTTAGAAAATGTACGTAGGTAGTTTCCTAAATTGACTTGACCGGCAATCGAACCCGGCACCTCTCGCGCTTTATTTTGTAAACTACCTACTTACTTACATTCCTATAGGTGCTTCACATTTAAGTAATATGTGCATTCCTATAGGTGCTTCACATTTAAATAATTTGTCATCTTCAGAATGCAGAGAAGTTTCTTCCTTTCGGCCATCTACTGATCATATCCACCGTTTCCGAGCTACTAACTATGCAGATTAAGTAGGTACTTAGATTAGGTACAAACAGTAGATTTTTTGTCTTTAATTAACTATAATATGCCTTAGGTGCACGTTCGATACATTGTAAGGTAAGATACTAAGGCACAGAAATCCCTTATATACCTACTTAATGTCTAGTTTTAAAGTGTTGTCTCACTGTTGGCCAAAGAGCTCCCATAAAAGCCACCATTGGACTCTGTTAGCAGCGACGGCGCAGTAAAATAACAAAAAATTGATAGGCAGGCAACGTACCGTATATCTCGGATAATGCCGCACCTCCGGGGCAGCTAGCTGCTTGGTAGACTCGAGTTCCAGATTAGATACCTCGTTAGGCGAGATGAAGCGGTGAATCACTCGACCCCCAGTCGGGTCCGGGTAGTTTGTCGGTTCAAACAGGAGTATCTGTATCATGAAATACCTATAGGGTCAGGTGTACCGAAAGAAATCGGTGTCAGCGAGCTATTGTGATATCCGTAACACAAGTGCTTAAGCTACTTATTACGGAGTCAGATCAATGTTTGAGATGTTGAGTGAATCTAAATCGCTGATCATTCCGATGCGACCCTTTAACGGGACGGTCGTGGGTCCTTGTGGCCTGACCCGGTAACTTGTGGTAAGGTTGATTCTGGCATAAATATTTTTCGCTGTGGGTATGAGAGTCCGCGTAACTACTCAGCAGATATGAAGTGTATTCTACCATAATGGGTAAAACAATCACAGTAGGGTTTTTAGTTTAATAACATACAATGCCCGGGTCAGAAACTAAGGTTCCCCTTGCAGTATTTAGGGTAAATGCCACAATGCAGACTAACCAAAAATAAAGGTCATTGAATGATTGGCACGGGACGGTTACTTTTTCGGGAGTCTTTGATTGCTGTGTAATTTTCGCAACACTTTAACAGGGGAAACTGAATAATGGTTACTCGAAAATAATCCGAAACATGCAGGTTTTTTTTTACATTATAGCGGACAAATGAGCAGACGGTTCACCTGATGCAATGGTAAGTGATCACCGCCGCCCATGGACACCTGCAACACCTGAGGCATCACAAATGCATTGCCGGCTCTTTAGGAAGTAGCAGTAGTTTAGATGGTAGTAGGTAGAGACTTTTCTGATAAAGATCCTAGTTATTTGTATAAATTTTAAAGCTACATAATTACATCAAACCCTTGAACCGCCCTCAAGGGATAAGCGTAGTCTTCAATTAAGGGGTCCATAATGACGTGTAAGCCATGTATCACTCCTCTTTCATTTTGTCGCAGTACTTTCTTGATTTTGGTCTTGTTAGGCCTATACATAACAGTTTGTTAAATCAGGATTTGTCAACGGTTTTGTTCCGATGAGCCTAATAGCCATAGTAATTTACTTCTCAGACTGCTTCGGTGGCGCAGTTGGTAGTGGGTTGCACTTGTAAGCGACGAGTTCGCTTGGGGTCCCGGGTTCGATCCCCGGGTCGGGGCAAAAATTTGAATCTGAATTTTTCTGTTTAGAAATTCTCAGTGTCAGCCCGAAGTCTGGAAGTTGGCGCCCAGATAACAATTTAAACTTGAAACTGACTTGCGATAGGTTTGATGTATCAAACATGAAGCTTTGTCTCAAATTTGCCGTGGCAAGTGTATAAACTTGAGGCAAGGTTAAATCAAACTTTCTAGTTCCGAAGCAACAAACTTGCTAGAAAATTTTTCTATAAAGTGTATGCAAGTTTGACATAACAAAGTTTGGAGGCCAATCGGGGGGGGAAGGGGATAAAAGGTTAGCAGCGCACTTGTTGCATGTGTTCATCATGGGCGGCGGCAATTGCTTACCACCAGGTGATCCGCCTGCTCGTCTGCTACCTATCATATAAAAAAAAAACCTTGTCTCAGCTCCACACACTTCCCAAGCAGGGCACAGTGGCAGACGTTCCCGAGGGACGCTCCACAATAGAGTCACGATTACAACAAGAATCCATGACTCAAGTATTTCACAAATTGGACTTCTGGTAGTCATGTTTGGAAAAAAATCTCGTCATCGCGATGTAGAAAATAAACACGACCGCACAAATAACTTGGTAATCAGTACAAATACATAGCATTACAATTTTATATTTGCGGTTTGCGTTGCTAAACAAAATGCACCGAGTTCGTTTCGTTCCGTGAACCGCACAAATAACTTGGTAATCTGGTACAAATACATAGCATTACAATTTTATATTTGCGGTCGAAACTTGCTTCAAAATTATCAAAGCCTTGAAATCATAATGTACCTTAATCAACAAGCTTAACAGCAATTTTGTCATAAACTTGATTTTTCATGTTTGACGTGACAATCTCAAAATCAAGTTTGCAGCAAGCTCGCTTGCTATCTGGGCGGTCTTATACCCCCGTGCCTTGGAAAGTACTTAAGCCGCTGGTCCTGCGCCCAATCTGTCTTCGGTCGTGTCACACTGGTGTCCCATCGATTTAAGAGGGTAAGGGAATAGAGAGTGCACATGTGTTTGCGCACACACTTGAGCATATCCTGCGTACGTGGCTGATCTTTAAAATTGGTCGCCGTAGCCGAATATCAGTTGGAGGATTTTTTTTAATTGACTTCTCAGGGAACTAGCCTCTCGGTAAACATAGTAGTAGGTACGCCTTGACATCCTTAGGCCAAAATTTTACTATCTATGCAAGATGGCTGGCGAGAGCTGGATCCGAGTAGAAAACCATCGATCGGAGTGGTGAACATTTAAGAGGCCTACATCCAGCATTGGACTGCAATGAGCTGGTGATGATGATGATAAACCAGCGTGAGTTCTTGGTTTATACGAATTTATTTCTAAGTTAGAACATCTTAGTTAGAACAAAATAATACCTGACAGCTGAGTTGTGACCTACAACGTAGTTGAAGACGCAGCAGTGCCCTCTGACCGTTCGTCTCACATCGAAAATATCTGTGCAGTTGATTATGTTTTCTGCCCAAGCGCATTTCAGTAGCATCTACGCAGCTGGGCGCCAACTGGTGAAATTAATATTGTGAAGTAGGTAACATACAATATCTTGAAACTGGAGGATCATTAGGCCAGGTGCAAAAGTAACGACGCGTTGCGAACTCGTAGTGGAAATTTGCGATAGCTGTCTTAAGAAAACTCAAATCTCCTACTGTGTAGCAAACATTTACTTAAATAAGTTACCTGTTCCATAACATTCATTATCCTGTGAGATCCTCTCTTGTCAAACTCTTCATCTATAATGGGAGACATCAACATGTCCTCGGTGAAGGTAAAGTCGATGAGCTTGCCATATTGTTAATGTATTCATATAGTTCAGTCTGATTGAGAGATATGTCTGGGTTACTGGCTGTTGCATATCTGGATAAAAAAAGTATTCTTCCACTAACAAAAATCTTCGTTACTCGTAGTCATGTGCACTGCAGAGAGACACG
>JABMDO010000284.1:0-37297 GCA_014851415.1 Cnaphalocrocis medinalis | reverse complement strand
AATAATACCTGACAGCTGAGTTGTGACCTACAACGTAGTTGAAGACGCAGCAGTGCCCTCTGACCGTTCGTCTCACATCGAAAATATCTGTGCAGTTGATTATGTTTTCTGCCCAAGCGCATTTCAGTAGCATCTACGCAGCTGGGCGCCAACTGGTGAAATTAATATTGTGAAGTAGGTAACATACAATATCTTGAAACTGGAGGATCATTAGGCCAGGTGCAAAAGTAACGACGCGTTGCGAACTCGTAGTGGAAATTTGCGATAGCTGTCTTAAGAAAACTCAAATCTCCTACTGTGTAGCAAACATTTACTTAAATAAGTTACCTGTTCCATAACATTCATTATCCTGTGAGATCCTCTCTTGTCAAACTCTTCATCTATAATGGGAGACATCAACATGTCCTCGGTGAAGGTAAAGTCGATGAGCTTGCCATATTGTTAATGTATTCATATAGTTCAGTCTGATTGAGAGATATGTCTGGGTTACTGGCTGTTGCATATCTGGATAAAAAAAGTATTCTTCCACTAACAAAAATCTTCGTTACTCGTAGTCATGTGCACTGCAGAGAGACACGACACTTTGAAGACGTAAGTGCTTAACTTGCCATGAGCTGACGATAGTCTCATCAATATTGTAGGTATACTATACAATATCCAGTGGAACCATTATTACAAATATTTGACCACTAGATAAGATGAAACTGCTAAACGAATAATTTTTATTTTTGGTATAGCAATTCTTTGCAATTTATTCTTAAGTAAATATTGCACTTAAAGTTTAAAAATAAAAGCGTTCGTGTTATTTATTTATTATTCCCCACACAGAAATGAAGGAAGCCCTCTTCAAGATGTGGTACGACCAGACGAAGCCGAGCCACGTGGCGCTCCTGGTGGGCGACTACCACCAGCTCGGCGTGTGGATGGCCACGGGGGGCAAGGTGGTGGCGTTCGACGCCGCGCCCACCATGGCCAAGGGGATGCTCACGAGGCAGAGGATCACTAAGGGTAAGTCTGTAGCACCCCCTTTTATAGATAGATTCCAGCACTCGTTTCAGAGAAGTAGTTCCAATGTCTACCAATAGATGGCGTTGGTAAGTTTGTAGCAACCCTTTAAAATCTTTATAGATATGTAGATACTCAGATACCGCTGGAATGATGTAGTACAGGAGATCTCCGACGTTATCTCTCGACTCTACTGCTGTTGCAGGTGTCTATGGGCGGTGGCCATTGCTTACCATCAGGTGATCCGTCTGCTTGTCTGCCACCTATCAGATAAAAATAACATCACAACCTCGATAACAACGGCCTCGATGGCGCAGTGGCTTTGGTGTTCGCCAGAAGCGCGAAAGGTCTCGATTCCTGATCAAGTCAATTTAGAAAAGTACATTTTCTAAGTTGTCTTGGGTCTGGGTGTTCTGGGTTGACGCCCCCAGTTAATTATCGTCACCTGGTACTCATAGTACAGAGGTTGCTTTTTAGTTTGAGACCAGGTTGATTGGTGTGATTGTCTGGCGCATTTATATTCATTTACTATCTCGCGTTTCCACGGACCCTGACTCCGTTGCTTTTTCGTGCTTTTTTGTCTTTTTTTTAAATTGTTTTAATATTTGCTCCTTTGCTAATAACGATGTTTGTAGGTGACGAGATCCGCCTGCAACGCATCAAGGACGAGATGGCTGGTGAGGGCGGAGGCGCCGGCGAGGAAGGCGAGGACGAGGAAGCTGGAGCCGGTAAGTGTCTGACTGAATAATATTATATAAAAACATAACGCCCGTTTTCGCCACTGGTCAACCAGTAGCCAGAGATCGGAAGTTGAACTATTAGCCACTTAAGGGGCTATACGAATGGCCACTAAAAACGGCCACTTTTAGCAATAATTGACATTATTGTTACCTGTCGCGTGTTAGAATTATTGTATTGCATCTTGAAAAATCCAAATTACTTGGATCTAAGTCTAATGTTTTATTTTCTTCAAAAATATCATATTTTTGCCACAATTAGTGTAAATAGGTTGGCGGCGCTAGTTTCATTCGTGTAGACCCTTAATGAGTGTTCAAGATTATTTAAATGAAAGATAGATAGATAGATATTTTTTATTGCACAGAACCAGAATACAAATAGAAATATTAATAGAATAGAAAGATGTGAAGACTTGAAAAATACTTGTAATATCTTGAATTACATTTATGATTAATGAATTTTATGAAGACCGGAAATAACTATCTGTCGTTCTTGCTCGTTGAATGCGTTAGAGGGCGTGACAATCGCTCGCCGCGCGGGTTTGAATATAGAACTTGTGTCAACAACAAGTGTTCAATACTTGGCAAATTGTCAGCTATTCGCCATTTGGGTAATGTTCAACTACTTATTTGCCGTTTAAATTAAAAAAATGGCAAATAATTGAATGAACACAAGCGTTCATTCAATCATTTGCCATTTTTTTAATTTCAACCATTTAGCCGAAACGGTATTTTGTCCTGATAATTATTTTTATTACAGAGGGTGAAGAGAAACCCGAGCCAGAGCCAGAGTTCGTGCCCCCGGAGTCCTGCCAGGCGCTGATGGTGTTCTCAAGCCCTGCAGAGTTCATTGACAAACTGAGTGAGTAGAATACCTAACAGTTCTTTAACGTCGTATGACTCAAAAGCCTTTTAAAAGGCAACTAGTGGCCCGCCCTCACTTCGCTTCGGGACCGTAATTCAGAAATTAACCAATAGATGACGCTGTGCTCAATTACATCGCGCAAGCGTTTCGTGTTTTCGGTTTCGGTGGTATAAGCCTTGTCGTTGTCTATAGAAGTTATCTCTTTATAAATAGTATAGAAAACATTGAGGGTGTTTGCAAATGCAGAATCCGATAGATGGTGTTACGTTGACGGCAGGTCTTACGCGTGGATTGGTTACATTTGACGTATCATGTCAAAATAATGAAGTTATATTATGAAACAACCAAGGACCAAGTATCACATGGACTGGACTCGCAAATAATAATATAATGTGTAAATGGAACAACTGTATACAGAAATCGCTAAGAGTAAAAGAGACAGAATCATGAATTTTTGTCTTTGTCAGAGTTCCACTTTTTTTTGATAGGCTCAGTTCTGTCAGTTGTGAACTGCGCCCAGCAAAGCTAGTTGCCATAGTAGAATAACCCATAGTAATTAAGTGCGATTTTTTTTCGTATTTTTACTACCGTAATAACCAACCAAATTCAGCCGTAGTAAGAGAACAGGCTACCGTACTGAAGTAGAAATAGAAATAGAAATAGAAATAGAAATATTCTTTATTCAATTTAAGTCCTTATAGAACATTTATGAATGTCAAATATTATGTAAGCTACCGCTGATTCGGAAAGTCGATTTCTACCGAGAAGAATCAGCAAGAAACTCAGTAGTCACTCTTTTCAAATTATGATCAGTATTACAATTTTCATTCTGATAATAAAAAAAAATATTATTAAGATTACAATAACAGTATGATGTGTACAATGCTTTATATCGTTTAGATAATCGTCAAAGTAAATTATAAAAACAAATTATACATTTAATAGAATAGGCGAGGAGATTAACATGTCCAGGAATCCTTATCATCTAAATAATCTTCTACATTATAGTAGCCTTTCTGCATTAAACAGTTTTTAATATGAAATTTAAATTCATGCAATGGTAAGTCAATTACTCTTTGTGGTAACTTATTAAACATTTTTATACTCAATCCCACAAATGTGTTGCCAATTTTATGAAGTCTTAGATTTGGGACCGCAAGCCTATGTTTATTTCGTGTGTTAAAGCTGTGAAAATCAGATTTTCGCGAGTAAAGCTGTAAGTTTTTACGTACAAACATAATGCAATCAAAAATGTATTGAGAAGCTACCGTTAAAATATTTATTTCCTTGAATAATTCTCTAAGTGAGTCACGTGATCTAAGGCCATAGATGGCGCGAATCGCCCTCTTCTGCAATATGAAGATAGCTTGTATGTCAGCACCGGATCCCCACAGCAATAGACCATATGACATCAGACTATGAAAATAACTAAAATATACCAGTCTTGCAGTCTCATATCAGTCAGATTCCTTATTTTCCTAACTGCATATGCAGCTGAACTAAGTCTTCCTGCCAAGGCAGCAATATGGGGGCTCCATTGCAATTTGGAATCCAGAGTGATGCCTAGAAAAACTGTGGAGTTTATAATTTCAATAGGTTCGTTATTCATGACTATATTAATATTGACCTGCCTTACATTGGGCATAGTGAACTTTACACATTTAGTTTTCTTTGAATTAAGAACTAAGTTATTAGAAGTGAACCAGTGTAGTACTTGAGAGAGAGTGTTATTTACGTCGTCAACATTTTCTTTTTGTCTATCAACCTCAAAAATCAAGGATGTATCGTCAGCAAATAACACTATCTCACATAGATCTTTAGTATAGTAAGGAAGGTCATTTATGTAGATTAAAAACAGCAACGGCCCCAATATCGAGCCCTGGGGTACACCCATAACTAAAGGGGCACCCGAAGAGTTAATTCCATTGACATTCACCTTTTGAATCCTATCAGATAAATAAGATTTGATTAGACTAATTGAGTTGTCTAAGACACCGTAATGATGTAACTTCATAAGCAATGTTTCATGATTTACGCAATCGAAGGCTTTTGACAAGTCACAGAATATACCAATAGCATCTCGCTTATTTTCCCACGCATCAAAGACATGCTTGATAAGCGCCACTCCAGCATCAGTGGTGGATTTACCTTTTGTAAATCCAAATTGCTTACTGTGCAATATTTTATTCAAATTCAAATGAGCCAATAACTGGATGAATATTACTTTTTCAAAAATTTTGCTAAGAGCTGGTAGTATAGAAATTGGTCTGAAGTTAGACGGGTCACTTTTCTCTCCCGATTTGAATAATGGTATTATTTTACTGTATTTCATCATATCGGGAAATACACCGTCGTCAACACATTTATTGAATATCATAGCTAGATGGGGTGCGATAGCATGTATTATATTTTTTAATATGTCTACCGAGAGTCCCCATAAATCCTCAGTTGGTTTCATATTCAATTCTTTGAATGTTTTTAAAATTATATCAGAATTGATATGAGTAAATTTAAAGGTAGTCTTGCATTCATCAACATGTGATTTGAGCAGAGAAGCAGCAAGATGTGCGCTTGAGTTTAGTTTGTTAGTGGTGGTGACTGCTATACTAGAAAAGAAAGACTGAAATGTTTCTGCTACTTCAGAGTCAGAAACAACTGATTTGCCATCGATTTTAAGAGAGAGCTTGTTTTCTTTGTTTTATTTTTACAAGTCTCATTATTTATGATCTTCCATGATATTTTACTTTTATTAGTGGCTTTTATAATCTTATCTTTCAAATAATTGATTTTGCCATTGCACATACTTTTTTGAATAATTTTGAGTATGCTCTGACATATTCAATTAACTTAGGGTCATTTGAATTGGCTTTGATATCATATAATTCAAATAACCTCTTTCTGCTTTTGTAGATGCCTTGAGTGGCCCAGTCACTGAATTTACTTTTAGAAGTATCTAATTTAATTGTTTTCTTAGTGAAAATCTCATTAAATTCCTTTTCCACTACATTAAAAAGCTTCTCATAAAGTATATTTGCATTTCCATCATTATACGATAATGCAGGCACCTTCCTATTAATATTATCTTTAAACTTTTCTTTGCGGTTTGCCGTAATTGGCCTACATACAAAACTAAACGAAGAGGGTGCATGACGGTATTCCAACTGTGCTATCTGTCCACTATGATCTGAATTTATAAAGTTTATTATGGACTTGTCTAATACATCACAATTACAAAATATGTTATCCAAACAAGTAGCTGTGGTAGGGGTAATTCGCGTGGGTTCATTAAAAAGATTATGTAAATTAAAGATCTGAAAAGATTTAGGAAACGCATAGAGTTTTGTGAATTATCTAAAATATTTACATTAAATCCCCGCACACAACCACTTTTTTATTAGATGAACATATTTTTCTTAATACTTCTTCCATAATGGATTCAAATGAAATAAAATTCCCAGATGGGGGCCTGTACACACAGACAAGGACATGTTGTTCAAGCTCAACACATGCTAGCTCAATAGTTCGCTCAAGTGAAAGTGAAAACAATATCTTTGCGTTCTTTAAATTTAATACATTTATCTAACAAAATTAGTGACCCACCTCGGATTGCCGACCTTCTCGTGAACGAACTACCGACGCTATAGTTATCTATATTGATAATTAATTCATACTGCCTTAACCAATGTTCGGTAATACATAATACATGGACATTCATTTTATTTAAAAATAATTCGAGCTCAAGTAATTTGCCAGACAGACCCTGTATATTCTGATGAATAGGTTTAGGTAATTAGGGTGTCCGTTTGTCATTGGTTTGCTAGAGGATTCCTCTATTGTCTTAGATTGTAATTTAAATTATTTTTTGGAAGTACTTCCAAGGTCTGTATAAACATGTTATTAATATTATACGCTAACAAAGTAGCTAATTCTCTTTTATTTTTATTAGGCAAATAAAAAGTTTTGCCAGTCAACAAGAACTTATTGTCAATAAATTTGTTTGTGTCAAAAAACACAAATTTGTCACTATGATTATATGTCAAATTGTATAATAATGTATTCAACAAATGAATACTGTTATTTTGGCTAGGTGTGTAATACCTAGAAAAAGGGAAGGCACACAAAATTATTTTATTAACATTAAGGTCAGATAGGGTTGAGAACCCCTGAATTAAATCTCTTTATTAATATCTAAAGCATTTCCAATCATCAATGTAATTATGGATTGCTTACTAAAACTACATGTATTCATCCTAGCAATAATTTGATTAAATGAAGCATTAGGCATGCAATAATTTGTTACATTATAATTAATTTTTTCATTTAAGAGTGGTCCAAAACCAACTCCAAACTTATCAGAAAACATTATGAGGTTGTTATCTGAGTTATTTATTGTGTGCTGTACACTAGACAAATCATTTTTAGCCCCTTCTAGAAGCTGGGGTTCGTCCATCACCTGGTGTTCGTCCACGCCCCCTGTACTTAAATGACAGTTACACTGTTCAATAAAGCGGCTTGCAGCGAGGATGTGCTCGCTTATTTGACCTTGGGCCGAGTTGTATTTATCGGTCATACGCTCTAATGACCGGTGCAGCCGCGAGATGTCAGCCTGCAGCTCCTGTGTGTCAACTTCATACTTACTTCTACTTTCGTCTAACTTCTTACTATATAATTCTAAACTATCAAGTAAGTCTACACGCTGTTTTCTTAAAAGAACATTTTTTTGATGGCATTTTTGTCTCTTGATTAATTTTTCTGTTTTTTTAATAAAATTATTTAAGATTAATAATTTTATTAAAAAAACAGAAAAATTAATCAAGAGACAAAAATGCCATCAAAAAAATGTTCTTTTAAGAAACATACTTCTTAAAACTATTCTTTTTACTCGTTCTAACCCTATCATTCTTTAAACAAGAACTGTGATTAAGTGAAGCCTCCTGCCCAGCTGGTGACCCAATCACTCTTCGTATAGGCTGTGGGTGTGTAAGACTTCTTGACAACGCTTGTCCTCCTCATATTGTTGTATGAGTTTGTTGGCGTCCCGTAGCTCCACCTCAAGGTCTTGAATACGTTGCAGTGCCTGCTCATAGGTCTCACTACACTGGTCAAAGTTGGTCACGGTGTCAATTAGTTGATCTCGTTGAGACAGGACATCCAAGAACTGAGCATGCAGGTCGGCCAGTTCACCCTTCAGCTGGGTATTATTATTGATAATTTTGAGAGATTCCTCTTCGTTTTCATCTCGTTCCTTGAGGATTTGGCTGTTGTCCTCCCTTAGTTCTTTAATTTCATCAAGAGCCCTTTTTAATTTTAATTCTAATTCCTGGGAAGTAGTCTTCCGCGTCATCTTCTTAGGGTAGGCTCCACTACCAGACATATCTGGAATTATTTACAAACAAGTGTACAACAAACGTTTGAACCGGGTTTTATAAGAGGATCTATGCTACAAACACAGATAAGTATCTATATATTAGGTACAAATTATTACTACAAACAGCTGATTAAAAGTAGGTCAATGTAGGTACTAAGTACCTACAATTAAAAATATTTATTATATTGTTAAATAGATAAATATACTATGTGAAGGGTGGAATTATACTATTATAGCTGCCTATTCAATAAATGTATGACTTAATAAAATAACATAATATTACATACATACATATATGTGGTGATAATAATTAAAGTAGGTAACAGATTATCTCATATCATAAAGCTCAATGCAAACTAAAGATACTAAGTGTCATTTGTTAGTGTTTGTGGCCAGGCGTTAAATCATCCACTTTACTTTATGACAAGTAAAGGGAGACAGAAAACCAGACTTATGTTGTGGAATTTGACAAATCTCTTTTGGAGAACCGTCGTATTCCAATAATGTTGTGTGCAGTGTTGGTTATTATGTTATATTGCAGAGTCTGATAAGAGATAAACTGTCAGTATTAGTGGGGTGTCAGTGATTTTGTATGTTAATAGTATGTGTCTAATGTAAACAAAATAAATAACCTCGAATTAGTGGTTTTGTTGAGTGGAATATGTCGGTGTTAATTTAAATAGGTTATTAAATTAATGGTATTTCGTATTATAAGTGAAAATATAGGATCAAAGAAACAATACTCCCCAGGTTTATCCGTTGTTGGTTCAAATTTTCTGCAACGACACTTTGACGGCGGGACGGTCACAATTCGGTGGTTAATATCCAGGTAAATATAGATAGCGGAGGCTTGCTAACATTTATCCATTGGCTTTTCCGGTATTTTACGGCGAATCACTTAACTAATTACAACAAATACACTATATTTTAATTAAAATTACAATATTAAAATACGAGCTGGCGATTTGACGTCTGACACATAGGGTTGCCAGAGAAAAAAAAAAAATTGTAATCTTCAGTCACATCGATCCGCCATTTTGAATTTATTTTTCATTTGGCCGGGTTATATAGATATCTGTCCCTTACGATGATACGCGCTTAGCCACTCTATTTTGATACTTACTCTAAGGAAACAACCAATGTCGTCAAAGTTGAACCTTATATCTACGTAACGCTATCTATCCTTCCATTCATTGTATTTGTAAAAACCCTCATATCAAGAATAGCTTTACATACAAACTTTCTCCTACAGCTCTACAAGGGCCACTAGACAAGAAACAATGCTTGGCCCCATACAAGCTATACCCAGTGAAGGTGATCAACGAACTCACGTCGGTCCTCAAGGAGAAGAAGGGCGCGCCGCCTAAGGCAGAGGGTGATGAGGCTGCTGGTGATGAAGAAGGTAAAGATATTAATATATATATAAATGTTTTATTAGCTAAAGTTGTTTTTCATTGGCCAAAATAGTTTTCAATCGGGGAAGGTAGTTTTTCATTAGTGAAAGTGGTTTTCCATTGCCAAATGTCGTTTTCAATCTGTAAAAGATGTTTTTCATCACTAAAAGTAGATTTCCATAGGTGAAATTCGTTTTCTATTGGCGAAAGTAGTTTTCCATTGGCGATAGTAGTTTTCCATTGGAGAAATTAGTTTTCCATTGGCAAAAGTCGTTTTCCATTGGAGAAATTCGTTTTCCATTGGCGAAAGTCGTTTTCCATGGGTGAAATTCATAATCCATCAATGGAAATATTTTTCCAATAACAACCGTATTGTATCATTTCATTTTGTACCAGTTTTTTTTATAGTTAAACGTTTATTCCACGAATATTATACTAAATATTATTATACGATATTTTTTTCGGTATTGGTAAAAGTTGACTTCTATATTTGGTAACAGTAAATTTACAATGGCAAACGTCTTCTAAAACAGCCGATCGTTTAGTGACTTTTTTGTCCAGATTTAAAAACCTGATATAAAACCAGCCTTCTATTTAATCTTCAGAGCAAGAAATCCTAGTAGAGCCTTTGGATGAAGCGGCCTACGGCAAGCACTTCACGAAGCTGACACGAGGGACGGCCTCCCTCCGTGGTAACGTGGCACAAAATGAAGGGTACTTTATGGATCTACCCAACAGGAATAACCAGGTATGTCTGTCACTATTTATCTACCCCTTTAGCGCAGTAGTTTGATCTAAAAGAACGGGAATGCTCCCCAAGAAAATTGAAGATCTACAGCCGAGCCGGCTCTGGGACCATAGTCCATCTTAAATTTTGGTACAGTCAAATTATAGTCGGGCCGTTGTATCATGCCCGATTTGACAAATGTCAGACTGAAAGCACTAGTGAGGGACAACGATAAAATTGCCGAATCATATAAGTAACAGTTATTTCCACTAAGGGCAGTTTCCCATATTCAAATATATATTTTTTTGGGTTTGCACTTGACCTCATCTCACCTGATGGAAAGTGACAATGAAGTCTAAGATGTAGCGTGTTTTCCCAGAAGAAGCCTATTCACTCTCTCTAGGTTGCCACGGCAATCAGCATGCAATGTGGGGTCGATAAAATGTACAAAACAATGTATTAAGTAGTTTGAGAAAACAATATTTTTAAAAGTTCGGAGCAATTGTTCTTACTTACATGTGGCAAGATGAAGGCCATGATGGTTTCCCCTTGGAAAAAAAGACGTTTAGGCCATGGCGCTGGTTTACAAATACTGACCGCTATAGTCTCTTTTCAGGATGCGGCCAACGCGGCAATGGGCATAGTCGTGGACCACATCGAGCCGTACCCGTACTGGAAGCCAGAGCTGGTGGACGCGGTGCTGAAGTACGGCGACCGGCTGTACACCGCGTCGCTGCCGCGCGCCGCCGCGCCGCCGCGGCTGCAGCCCGCCGAGATAGAGACGCAGTTCCACGTCACCAGCTTCAATGTGAGTCAGACACGAACAAGTCTATAGATCTCTCTAACTATAGAAAATGACATTCACAAATTTCTCCTATGAATGTCACCAGCTTCAATGTGAGTCGAATACTGACAGGACTGGAGACAGATGCACAATAACACACATAATATTTTGAAAGCTAGGACAGACTATCACCACGTCACCAGCTACAATGTGAGTAAATTTACATTACAGAATTTAAAAACACCTTAAAAGTGTCTTTATTGGTGTATGATTGTTGTTGAACAATAACGATGATGACCAAAAAAATATGATTTTCGTCGATGGAATATGATTTTCGTCCATGGAAAATGAGTTTCGCCAATGGAAAAGTACTTTTGCAAATGGAAAATGACTTTCACCATTGGAAAACTACTTTCACCAATGAAATATATTTTCACCCATAAAAAACTACAACTTTAAAAATAATTGTGGTTTGCAGGTGTGTTTGTGTCAGTGTGTGTGTGTGTTTACAGTTTTATACACCCAAAACTGGAATTCAAGACCAAAAAAACTACTACAATGTTGCTACTGCAATAAAATTATCGTACCATAGTATAGGTACCCCTTTTTCTAAAAACACTCGCTGATGTAATTTATTTATTGGTAATTTTGATTCTATAATTAAAAAAAAATATTTTGTTTACTTTGTTTCACATAAATACAAGACACTTTAATAAAAACTTAACCATCCGTAATTTTAGTTTTCAAAGATGCTATTGCGCTTGTAACATTTCAGGTGTTAATAACATTTGGTATCTACCCACAACATTTTAACAATGTATGGAAACTTGACAGTTTAGTCTGCATAATAAGAAAAATAATGCCATAAAGGTTGGCGAAACCTAAAAACGTCACTTGAAAATGACATAAGTGACTTTAACAGATTTTTTGGTCTTGAATTCCAGTTTGGAGAATAGAAACTTTTTTAATCTATGTGTTTGTCTTCCAGGTGAAATTGGAGATGGAACCCAATGCCGTGCAGGGTGACATCAAGGCTGGGGAGACCGGTGGAGTCCTCAACATCAAGCGTGGTCTGGCCAAGTTCTTTGAGACTGTAAGTGATATATTGTTTTAAATGTTTATGGTTATCTTAAGATTTTACTAATGGTTTTTAACGGGATTGCTACTATGCAGGTACCTTATTTATAATCCCCGAAACAAAAATGCGCTGTTGCAAGCTCTTATAACATTTTAGCCAACATTATTGCGTGAATTTTTCTATTGAATAATTTTTCAGTATCAACTTGAAAAAATGGCGGTCTTGTACGGTGGAGGTGGGCATCTAGTTCACTATTTACAGACAAAGATGTTTTTTTTATGAGATAGTTGGCAGACGAGCCGACGAATCACCTGATGGTAAGAGATTACCGCCGTCCATGGACACCTGCGTGCCTGTGACAAGTGCGCTACTTACCTTCCCCTCTCCCTCCCCTGGACTGGACCTCCACTGCCTCACGCCGGTTTTACCGTGAGTACACTGTGAGGACATGCTTCGGCATGATTGGGCCGTACGAGCTGGCCCATTCATGCCGAAGCGTGGCTCTCCCACTGTTAAGATGTTGTATGAATTTCTCCCTCTCCAGTACAAGCACGGTATCCTCTGCGCCAAAGACTACTGCGTTGGTGTATGGAAAGCCGCCGACGACAAGGCTTTCTGCCTGTGGGACCCGCACTCGGTGGGGCCCTCGGGGCGCACGTCCCCCGGCGGGGCGGCATGTATAGTGGTCTTCTCCGAGCTCGACGAGCTGGCGGAGACTTTCAGAGCGAACGTCGAGGATCTGGGCCGGTCCGGGTCCAACGGGTGAGTTTATTGGACACACTGATTCTAACAATGACACTAGACACAGTGATACTAAAAACACCGAATTTAGATACATTGACAATAGACACACTGACACTGGACACACTGACACTAGATGCATTGACACTAGATGCATTGGTCTGACACTAGATACAATGACACTAGATACAGTGACACCTAGCCACATTGACCCTAGATACATTGACACTAGACACACAGACACTAAACACGCTAACTCTAGATACAATGAAACTAAAAACAGTGACACCTAGACACAGTGACACTAGATACAATAACACTAGACACAAGATTAGTCGCTATAGGGATAAGTTAAGGCTTTCTGCCTGTGGGACCCGCACTCGGTGGGGCCCTCGGGGCGCACGTCCCCCGGCGGGGCGGCCTGTATAGTTGTCTTCTCCGAGCTCGACGAGCTGGCGGAGACTTTCAGAGCGAACGTCGAGGATCTGGGCCGGTCCGGGTCCAACGGGTGAGTTCAGACACGCTGGCTCTAGATACAAAGACGATGGACACAGTGACACCTAGACACGCTAACTCTAGATACAATGACACTAGACACAGTGTCAGAAGACCGAAGAGTATATCTGCCATTGTGCATACTAGATACAATACTCTAGATACATTGACAATTTGACACTAGACACACTGATACTAGTTCCCCACTCTCTCTCTGACACTAGACACACTGATACTAGTCACATTTACACTAGACAAAATAATTCTAGATAAATTGATACTAGACACAGTGACACTAGATACAATAGCACTGGGCACAGTGTTACTAGACACGTCTACTCTAGATACATTGACACTAGACACACTGGCACGCAAGACTCACAGTCAAGCAATATATAAAGCCACTAGTCGCTAAAATGTGTCGCATTCGATTAGTCGCTAAAAAGAGTCGCTTAAAATTAGTCGCTAGTTTCGCGTGACATGCTTTACAGTGCAGCGATATACAGTAGTGTATGTAGCGATTACTAGCAGTTTGATGTACTGCCTGTGGGACCCGCACTCGGTGGGGCCCTCGGGTCGCACGTCCCCCGGCGGGGCGGCCTGTGTAGTGGTCTTCTCCGAGCTCGACGAGCTGGCGGAGACATTCAGGGCGAACGTCGAGGATCTGGGCCGGTCCGGGTCCAACGGGTGAGTATAATGGACCCACTGACTCTAGAAACAAAGACACTAAACACATTGACTCCACAATCGACACTAGGCAAATTGATACTAGCCACACTTACACTAGACACTCTAGATACAATAACACTAGACACTACATACTAGCCACATTTCGGGTGGTTTTCCACCAGAGCTGTGCGAGGTAGCTAAGCGGTTTGCGGGGAAAAAATCCACCAATTGAATCACTTCATCTTCCTAGCCTCGCTCAGCTCACTTACTACGCTGGTTCATCGACCCGAAGTGGATCTTGGCCTCCAACACGAGAATTCGCCACTTCGCTCTATTCTCAGCCACCTCTTACCAATTAGTTCAATCTGTCAGCTCAGCTCTGGTGGAAAAGGTCTGGTGGTCATTCTACATACAAAACGAGCGATAAATGTATGCGAAGAATATGTTGCGAGGTTTGCGACGATTCCGTGCCAGTCAGTTAAAGCTTCGCAATCACAACGCATCTTCGCACCTGACCTGTTAAAAAACACCCAATTAAAACAACTCTAAATGTCAACAGATTCGGCATAACACCAGTAAAAGTGTTCTGGGAGATATACAAGCTGCCGACCGGTGTGACGGCGCAGGGGGCCGTCCCCGACGAGGGCTACGAGTGGAAGGTGCTCACCGCGTACGTGGAGACGGCGCGCGGCCGGACCATACTGCGGGGCACGCGCCCGCCAGACCTGGTCAAGTGAGTCGAAGAGGCTTAGGGGTTGGAGAGACTTCAAAATCGACAGACTCAGAGTTGGACAGACTCCAAGATAGACAGACTCCAAGTTGGACAGACTCAAAAGTTGGACAGACTCCAAGATAGGCAGACTCCAAGTTAAACAGACTCAAAGTTGGACAGACTCAAAGTTAGACAGACTCAAATATTGGACAGACTCTAAGTTGGACAGACTCAATATTGGACAGACTCATAGTTGGACAGACTCAAAGTTGGACAGACCCAAAGTTGGACAGACTCAAACGTTGGACAGTCTCAATTTTGGACAGATTCATAGATGGGCAGACTCATAGATGGACAGACTCATAGATGGACAGACTCATAGATGGGCAGACTCATAGGTGGACAGACTTAAAGTTGGACAGACTAGTACAGACTCAAAGATGCACAGACTTAAGTTGGACAGACTCAAAGTAGCACAGACTTACGTTGGTCATACTCAAAGTAGCAGAAACTTAAAATTGGACAGTTTCAAAGTGGCACAAATTTAAAGTTTCTTTTCTTCTGAGTTTTTCTATTTCTTAGGCAGACACTTATTAAATACCCCTGGGTGGATACCAAGTTTAGCAGACTTTAGAATATCTTAATTGTGGGAGAGCCACGCTTCGGCATGAATGGGCTGGCTCGACCGGAGTGATACCACTGCCTCACAGAAAACCGGCGTGAAGCAGCCCCTGTGCTGTGTTTCGTCGAGTGAGTGACGGTACCGGAGGCCCACCCGGGGGGTAGGGGATAAAAGGTTGGCAGCGCACTTGGGACTCCACTGGTGTTGCAAGTGTCCATGAGCGGCGGCAATTGTTTACCATCAGGTTATACGCCTGCTCGTCTGCTACCTATCACATTTCCTCACAGGTTCACCCGCGACGCTCTCCTGCAGTCCGCATGCGGGGCCATAGTGGCCGCCTGCATGTCGTTCGTCCGCCGCCCGCATCTCTGGACCCGCAACACGGTGGACGAGGTGATGGCCGTGGCGTGTCAGCTGTTCTCTGCGTCGTTGGGCTCGCTGGGGTATGAGTTCAGGCCGGGAGAGGATGTGCTGTTGCCGTTGCAGGTATGGGTGTTAGAATTATCGTTTAATTGTCTTTTAATCACTCTTTAACCCTTAGGTATAGTACGATTTATCGACCACATAGGCGTTACGTTAAGGTCAGGTCCAACAACGAGTGGATTGGTTACATTTTGACGTATCATGTCAAAATAATGAAGTTATGTTATGAAACGACCGATGTCGTCAAAGTTGGACCTCACGTCAACGTAATGCCATCTATCAGATCTTGCATTTGAAAAAACCCTCATTAGCGTTATACAGGGTGTATCTGTGAACATTTGCATCCCTTTAACCACGTGTTCTATCAACCATTCTGAACAACATTTGTTCAACAACTTTACCAAATTCTTCGAAAAATTTTCCGACTCCCCATACAAAATGACCAAGTCACGTGACCGACGTATGGAAAGACGAAAAATTTTTATGCGAATTTTCAAAGTCATAGAACAAAATGTTGTTCAGAATGGTTGGTAGAACACGTGGTTAAAGGGATGTTAATGTTCACAGATACAGCCTGTATAGTTTTTTTTTTTCATATAATAAAAACTTTATTTTTTTATTACCATTATCATTTTGTGTACCTACTTTACACAAAATGATAAAATGATAATGAAAAAACAAAAAAAACATTTTGGGAAAGCATTTCAATTTAAACAAAAAAAAAAGAAATGAGATCTTTGAACATTGTAACGGTAAAAAATTCGAAAACAACGTATTTTATAAATGTCCTGGAATGGATCTAGATAAACTTCATATCTTAAGGGGCTATCGACAAAACTAGCGCTGCCAACCAATTTTTCACTGATCGTGGCGACAATATGATATTTTTAAGAAAGTAAAACATTACAGACTTAGATGCAAGTAAATTGAATTTTAATCGTTTGCTGCAGGTGCTGAAGCGGTTCGTTCTGGGCGTGAACTACGTCCGTTACGACTTGGACGCGATCTACTCCGGGAAACTGGAGCAGAAGGAGCCCACTGCCCTCACGGTCAGGTAAGGAGTGTCCATTGAACCACTCTAAAAATGTATTCACCCTTTCTCTTAGATTCCCATTAATTACTTTTGAATTTCTCTTTGGGCACCTTTGAATTAATCTAAAGACACTATTGCATTTCCCTTAGGTCACTTTTTAATTTCCCTTGGGTCACCTTTGAATTTTCCTCGGGTCACATTTAAATTTCCCCTGGGTCACTTTTGAATTATTCTCCACCTAAATACTAAATAACGAATCTTAATAAGTCGATATTTTACTTACTTTTATTTACTTTACTTCATCATCATAATATTATTATCAGCCCACATCGACTTACCTGCTGAGTATAGGCCTCTTCTTTATTACGCCACTATCTACAGTCCCCTGCCAGCCTCATCCATTGTTTCCTTCAGATGATTTACCCACGTCATCCCCCACACACAATATACCTTAATACTTACTTACTTACTACGCTGGCTCAGGGTGGATTTTAGCTTCTGACTTGAGAATTCGCCACTCCGCTCTTTTCTCAACCACCTCTTGCCAATCCGTCCTTTGAATGTGACCAAGATCCTTCTTGACCTGGTCCATCCAGCGATATCTGGGGTGCCCCACTGGGCGCTTCCCAATACATAGTAATCTATTATTACTTATTTAATTATAATACTTACTAATCTATATTATTGGTAACGACTATTTACATTTAACACAGTTTTGATTTGTCCTTTTTATTGCATCGTGGTGACACCCATCGCCGCGGCACATGCTGAGTGGAAGCCTATTTAGCCACACCATCATATTTCATTCTTTTTTAAGCTTGTGAAGCTTGTAAACAGTTTTTATTTCTTTGTCAAATAAATTATTTTTCTTTCCTTTTCGCCAGATGTGCCCTAGAACGGTTCTTCGAGGCCCACACTCATGGCATCCTATGGTCGGTCCCGCACGCGGTGGCTGTGTGGCGGGTGGCGGGGTCGCCGTCGTTTTATATGATGGAACCCCACGCTTGCGGCCCTACCGGGCTTAGGATTGATGCTCAGGTCAGTTATAAAATATAATAGAATCCTACTTACTATTATAAAGGCGAAAGTTTGTAAGTATGGATGTATGGATGTTTGTTACTCTTTCACGTAAAAACTACTGAATGGATTTGAATGAAACTTTACCACAATATCAATGACTTTCCACCTACAATGGACTTCGCATCTGCGCCTTGGGAACGGCACTTGAAAATTATGCCTAGGCATACTTTTGATTTGTCGTGTGTCAATGATAACTATGGAGTCGCTCTTTTGTAAGTTTTTTTCACCCGAGCGAGATTATGGCAGGTCACTAACTAATTTACGATAACTGTTTTTACGATAACTGTTTTTTTTAGCTTTCCATTACCTACTTCCATGAGATTATGAGAGAGAAGTGGCGCAAGTTAGTTGTAATGGAAAGTTTTCAGGTTCCAGTTTTTCCCATTGATATCATTAAAATAAAATTATTACGCACAAAACAAGTAATTTTATTTTCGCAATAACAAACCCTTTTATTTGATCATGGGAAATGCACAAAAAGTAACTATACTCTAAACTGGAATTCAAGACCAAAAATCTACGACAGATACGTCACTGTCAAATCTGTTAAAGTCACTTATGTCATATTTAAGTGACGTTTTTAGGTTTCGCCAACCTTTTTGGCATTATTTTTCTCATTAAGCAGACTAAACTGTCAAGTTTCCATACATTGTTAAAATGTTGTAGGTAGATACCAAATGTTATTTACACCTGAAGTATAACAAGCGCAATACCATCTTTGAAAACTAAAAATACGGATGGTTAAGTTTTTATAAAGTGTGTTGTATTTACGTGAAAAAAAGTAAATAAAATATTTTTTTTAAATTATAGAAATAAAATTACCCATTAATAAATTATATCAGCGAGTGTTTTTAGAAAAAAGAGGTACACTATGGTATTTACAATTATTTTATTGCAGTAGCAACATTGTAGTAGATTTTTTAGTCTTGAATTCCAGTTTTGGGTATAGTCTGCCATCTGGAACCGTTCACCATATTGGATTTAGCATGACATTACCTAACTTACCATGTCAATGCAAAATTTAATTTTAATCGGGGAAAACTGATACGATATGTATGTAATAAATGTGGGAGAGCCACGCTTCGGCATGAATGGGCCGGCTCGACCGGAGTGATACCACTGCCTCACAGAAAACCGGCGTGAAGCAGCCTCTGTGCTGTGTTTCGCCGAGTGAGTGAGGGTACCGGAGGCCCACCCGGGGGGAAGGGGATAAAAGGTTGGCAGCGCACTTGTAACTCCACTGGTGTTGCAAGTGTCCATGAGCGGCGGCAATTGCTTCCCATCAGGTGATCCGCCTGCTCGTCTGCTACATATAACATAAAAAAAACATACAAACATTGCAAGACAACTTGTTCAACAACTTTTCCAAATTCTTCGAAAAATGTTTTGACTCCCCATAGAAAATGACCAAGTCACGTGATCGACTTATGGAAAGATGAAAAATTACTATGCGAATTTTCAAAAGTCATAGAACAAATGTTGTTCAGAATGGGTGGTAGAACACGTGGCTAAAGGGATGTAAATGTTCACAGATACACCCTGTATATACATATCAATCATAGGCCTTTGCATCTTTAATAGATGATTTAAGCAGCATCACGCGGTGTGGCTTTACAGCAGCGCTCGTGGCTGTAAAGTCCTATGCGGGAGTAAACCACTCGTCCGTATATACATATAAAAATATAATTAAATTCAAATGAGTGCACGCAAACCGATAAAATACCTATAGTAGATGAAATAAATAATAGGCGTTGCGACTCCGTGTATTCCTTGCTCTGAACTTTTCCGTAAATCACCATATGCAGCTTCGATTGACACGTAGTTATACATTACTGCTTTAACTGTCAAGATGTTTACACATGCAGGTTTGTAAACAGCAGTGTATACACAGTTCAGTTGAAGCATAATAAGGTGAAATTTGGAGCTTGTGCCATCTTCGCGCTTGGTTATTGTATGGCGCGCTATGTCCATTGTAGGTGGAATGTCATTGCACAATATAGCTTATACATCAGAATAACACATAGGCTACAATTTATAAAAATATATTATGTGGATTGTCCAAAATATGACGGTAAGTGTCAAAAATTAACTCCACGCGTACGAAGTCGCGGGCGGCCGCTTGTATGGTATATTATTTTATGATAGCTTAAAATTGGTGATCACAGACCAGTGCTACACCGTGGTAGATATCCATTTTCGTATGGAACAGCTGTTTTTTTTTTTTGCTTATTTTGATGATCTTTTATGCTAAACTTATTCATGTTACTTATGAGGGCTTCGGATTAATACAATTAAAATCATAGAAATCGAATCATCGCTACTATGATGGGATTAAGCTTAATCGCCACGCTTGCCTAACGGGCATTGGTGATCAGAAACCCGAGTTATGTTCGAGCGAGTGTCTACATAGACACACATGCCTCAAATGCGGCAGCAATCGCTTACCATCAGGTAATCCGTCTGCTAGGCTGTCACCTATCTAATAAAAAAATATTAAATCTTTTCAGGATGATGGTGCAGCCTGCGTATTGACATTCTCATCACCCAAGCTCATGGCGTTTGCGTAAGTATGAACACTTCAATATACCCCTCGAAATAAATGAATAAATTCACACAACATCACATACATTGACCTGACTCCGTAGTTACCTAATAAAGTAACTACCTACTTAGTAAGTAACTACCACGCTTTTTGGCATGAATGGGTTGGCAATGGTGGTAAAAGGCCACAAAGATACCACAGACTCAGAAGAACGACGTGAATCAGCGCCTGCGCTCTGTTACGTAAAGTGAGGGAGGGTAGGGGACGTCCAATTGGGGGCTAAGGGGGTCCAAAGTTGGTAACGCACTTGTGACTATCTATTATAAATAATCTACAATAAATAATCAACTTCCCGCAGCGGTATTTCCGAACCGGTACGACATTCAAATCTTCAAGAAACGAGCCTATACCTTCCTAAAAGGCCGGCAACGCATCCGCACTCCTTCTGGTGTAGCTGATGTCCATGGGCGGCGGTGATCACTTACCATCAGGTGACCCGCTTGCTCGTTTGCCTTCCTATAATATAAAAAAAAAAATCTGTGACTCTACTGGTGTTTTAGGTATAGGCAATCGCTTACCATCAGGTCTTCCGTGCACTCGTTCGACATATATATCACATTGCTAAAAATGCTTGCTGTTTTAATAATCGCAATAATAACTTTGACTTCTCAAAACAGGTATCTCCAAAACATACCAGTGACAGAGAGGCCGAAGCACGACTTCCAGTTGTACGCCATGTCTGTTGTGGTGCAACCGATCAAGAAGCTTGGCGGTGTGGACCCGCCTCTGGTGCGAGCGCCGCCGGGGGTCAAACTAGTGCCGGCTACCAGTAAGGTGAGAGACATTCGCTCGCAAGGTGACGCTAAAAGAAAATCCATTAGAAAAAGTTTGACACAGAAAACCGGCGTGAAGCAGCCCCTGTACTGTGTTTCGCCGAGTGAGTGAGGGTACCGGAGGCCCACCCGGGGGGAAGGGGATAAAAGGTTGGCAGCGCACTTGTAACTCCACTGGTGTTGCAAGTGTCCATGAGCGGCGGCAATTGCTTACCATCAGGTGATCCGCCTGCTCGTCTGCTACCTATCACATAAAAGAAAAAAAAAGCAGACGACGCCCAATAGACGAAGTTCATCAGACAATTTCAAACGGATGAAGTCCATCAGGCGACCATCAGACTACGTCCAACAGACGACGTCTATAAGACAAAGTTCATCAGGCGACATCCAATAGACGAAGTCCATCTGACGACGTCTATCAGTCGACGTCCATCAGACGACATTCATCAGACGCTGCTAATTAGCGTGTGAAATGAAAAAATGAACAAAATTAAACATTGTATACAGGAAAAAGTGAACATTGCCTTTTCAGCGCATACTCAGCATGTGTCGGGATGTCGCGAGGGCGCGCGCGTTGCGTGATAGTCCACTTTTGCAGTCGCTCCCGTATTATTTGTAATTAAAATAGTTAAAGTGTTGGTATTCTGCATATAACTTCCTTCCTGTCCTTTTTTGGTAGATATTTCTCGATTGCGTACATAACGTTTTTCGTCTTCTTTTGTGATGGAACACCCTTCCCGCGTCTGTTTTCCCCAATGAGTACAACCTCAAAATGTTAACTGCTTATAGAGTGAATAGGCTACTTTTGGGTAAGCCCGCTCCATCTAAGGCTTCTTCTTAACTCTAGAGCTCAATATGAAGCCAAAGGCAAGCCCATATTAAATAAAAAACAAATCTTTGAACCACATCTCGTTTCCAAGGTCGGCGTGGACGGCAGCAAGCGGCGGGCCTCCGAGGGCGACCGCAAGCACCCGCCGGGCAGCGCCACGTGCTTCGACGCGCAGAGGGCCGCCGAGAAACTGGACAAGGAACAGAACAAGCTCAAAGGTGATTTGTATGCCTTGAAAGGCACGTAAGCCACGTCTTCACAAAAAACCGGCGTGAAGCAGTGCATGCACTGTGTTTGCTGCGTGAGTGAGGGTACCGGAGGACCAGTCAAGGGGAAGGGGGGTTAAAAGGTAAGCAGCAAACTAGTGACACCACTGGTGTTGCAAGTATCCATTCGTGGCGGTAATCGCTTACCATCAGGTGATCCGTCGCCTCGTCTGTCACCTATATCACAAAAAAAGGCAAAACATGGAGAACTTGAATATAGTATGACTGACTGGCCGGATGGTGCATTTGGTAGTGACCCCACCTCATACGCTAAAGATCGTGGGTTTGATCCCCACCCTGGACAAACATTCGTGTGATGAACGCTAGTTTATTCAGTGTCTGGAAATATCAATCAACACCGAGAATGTCACTCTGCGTAGGAGTAATAAGGCGGTCTCATCACCTGCAGTAGACATACCGACACAAGTCCTAGAGGTCGGTGAATTGACTTCAGAAATTCGCAATCTGACCCAGGAGATATCATCGCTGAAACAAAAGCTGGAAGACGCGACAATTTCCCTAGTTCGGTGTCACGAGCGCCTGGATGAGCTTAGCGCTTCAATGGCGACAACGGATTCCCGATTAAGAAAAAGTGAGACAGAAGTAATCGTCCTAAAAGCCAATATCTCACAGTTAAAATGTGAACTAAACACCCAAGCCCAACACAGATTATCGAACGAAATAGAAATAGCCGGCATACCAGAGATGGAGAATGAAAATCTAGCCGATATTATCTGTGAGGCTGGTAGAAAAATAGGAATAGAGATAGGCAAACAGGACATTGACTGGATTGCTCGCGCGGGGCCTCGTCGGACTGCGTCAACTCGTGATGGGCTTAGTTTTCCTCGCCCGGTAGTGGCCCGTCTCCTGAGTCGAACAAAACGCAATGACATACTTAAAGTTTCTAAGTCAACGCGTAATCTAAACAGTAATGATTTGAAAATATCTGGCCCTTCTTCTAAAATTTACTTTAATGAGAGACTGACTAAAGAAAATAGGCAGTTATTTCGCGAATCCCGAACTCTTTCGAAGGAAAATAAATACGAACATTGTTGGTGCAATAATGGCAGGATCTTTGTTCGTCAACGTCAGGGAAAACCTGCAATACATATTGCCACTCAGGAAGACCTGCACAGGATCTTCAACCCGGCTGGAATTTCTGGAAAATGAATTGCAAGCACGACCGCTGCCGTTTTTTGTACTTAGTGTAACGTTTATTTGTTTTTATATTTTGAATTTATATCTAACTTTTAATATTTTATTATTATCTATGTTATATTTATACATTGCAACGCACACGCTACAATTAAACCTTCACTTACCCAAAATCTCGAACAAATACCAGGTCTTTATAGTAAAAAACGTCATCATCTCCTCAATTGATTACATAGTTACCTCCAACACTGTGGCAGAAGCGCAATCAACTGTTATTAATATTTTTACTTTTTTTTTTTTTTTTTTACATATAAAAAACAGTAGTTGTTATAATGCAGAATAATTGAATGAAATAGATTCTGTAGAGACTGTTTGCCACGAAGTAGGAGAAATTGAGGAGGTAAGTTTGATTTTATCAACCAATAATATTGAATTTAAAATGTTAAGTCTTAATTCTCATTCAAAAGAATTTTGAAGATTTTTCTACAAATTTAGAGCGCTCTGGCATAAAATTTGATATAATTATCCTCGTTGAGTGCCGTATAAATGAAACTTCGCTTATACCGATTATTTCTGGCTATACCTCGTATAGAACTAATAAAATTATCAACCAAAATAGTGGAGTTGTAGCGTATATAAAGGATTGCTGGAATGCAACGGTGTCAGAGCCTTGTTTTAGGGAAGCAGACTGCCTTATTATAGAAATCCCAAACACAATTACAATATTCGGTATCTATCGGTCCCCCTCCTTTAGGCATATTGATGTTTTCTTGGCCGATTTAGAAACGCAGCTTACAGCCTATAACAATAGACCTCGGTTGGCAATTGCTGGCGATATCAATATTAATATTTCAAGTAATGAAGAAAATAGCTTAAGCTCAAAATATCTGTGCCTGATTGCTGAATATGGACTTACGCCAACTATTACACGCCCAACAAGAGATAACGCCTGCCTCGACCATATTTTTGTGAAGTCGGCTACACATAGAATTGGAATTGTTTGCGACGCAAGTATTACTGATCATCGCGTAGTCATCGCTGGCATTGCCCTCCACCACCAAAAACGAAGCTCACCTAAACGGCTAGTCCGAAAATACGACACCAACGCTATCAAAAGAGAACTCTCAGAAACGAACTGGCTGGACGTTACGATGGCGGACAGCGTGGATTCTGCGGTAGACACTTTTACAGATAAACTAACCACGATAATTAACGAGAACTCAAAAATGGTTAAGATCAGTAGGTCTAAGTACAATTTAAAAAGTTGGATTACTCCAGGGTTAATGCGATGTATGAAGCATCGTGATAAACTTCACAGTCGGTCCAAGAAACATCCTAACCACGAAATTTTACAAATATCTTACAAAAGGTACCGTAATTTTCTTACTGACCTTTTACACAAGTTAAAAAAGCAACACGACGAGGAAGAACTTAAAAAAAGTGAAGGCAAACCGAAAAGACTTTGGAAAGTAGTGAAGGAAATATGCCACCTGTCTGCTGCTAACAAAGACCCCGTCGACTTATTGCATGTCCCGGGCACACACAGCGCGGGCGAGTCTCTGAATACCTGCAATAAATATTTTGCAACAGTCGGACGCAAACTGGCCAATGATACACTGAACAATATTAAAAAAAATGAACATGAGTTAGTGAGCAATTTAAAGTCAGTAGATACGCCAATACAATCCTTTTTCATGCAGCCAACAGACCACTTAGAAGTCGATCAACTCATCTCGCATCTCCAAAATGAAAAAGCACCGGGTATAGATGGTTTAAGCAACAAATTCATTAAAGAGATTAGAGAATACATAGTGGCACCATTAACTGACATTTTTAATATGAGTTTTGCAACGGGTACTTTCCCGTCAATATGGAAAACGGCAGTAGTAACGCCTATACACAAAAGTGGACCAAAAGACGCCCCTAGCAACTATCGCCCTATATCCTTACTAAATGCATTTTCGAAGCTATTAGAAAAGCTGGCAAATAAACGTTTTATTACCTACTTAGAATCTCGAAACTTAATTTTCTCACGGCAATTTGGCTTTAGGCGAGGTAAATCCACAGAAGATGCTGTCGCCCTGCTCACCACCATTGTATCCAGGGAACTAGATAACAACCAGAACTGCGTTGGTGTGTTCCTGGACCTGGCCAAGGCCTTTGATACTGTCTCCACTCCAATACTACTTAAGAAGCTAGAAAACGCGGGAATTAGAGGGGTAGCCCTTAATTGGTTTAAAAGCTATCTCACGGGAAGGAAACAGTGTCTAAGGGTCGGCCAACATGTCAGTGACTCACACGAGGTTGAGTTTGGAGTCCCTCAGGGAAGCATTCTTGGACCGTCCCTCTTTATTCTATACCTGAATGACATTCAGAGCCAACAAACGTCGAACGCAGAAATAATTTGTTATGCAGACGACACGGCAATCATTTACCATAGTGATACATGGAACAATGTGTTTTCCGTCGTGGAACAAGGCCTATCAAATGTATCTGTCTGGTTGCAGAATAATCTGCTGACACTAAACTTAGATAAAACGAAATATATATGTTTTCATAAAACACGGAAGTCTGCGCCCCCACCTCATATGCAGAAAAATCTTAAGATACATACATGTACCCCAAACGATCGTAGGACATGCGACTGTCGTAGCATACAAGAGACAAACGCAGTTAAATATCTTGGGGTACAACTGGATCAAAACTTAAACTTTAAACAGCATATCTCCTTGTTATCGGTAAGGGTCCGCAAGTTGATACACATCATGCGACAAATACGTGATTCCGGATCTCAGGATACGCTGAGAACCGTATACTACGCACTTTGCCAGTCGCTGCTTGTATACTGTAATTCTTGCTGGGGCGGGGCCGCTAAAACAATACTGATTGAGCTGGAGAGGGCGCAGCGCTCTGTGCTCAAAGTAATGTACCGGAAACAGTTTCGATACCCAACAACACTGCTCTATAAAGACAGCTTAGTCCTGACGGTTCGGCAGCTATATGTTCTAAAACTCGCCCTTGCAGCCCACAGAAGAGCTATTACATCGGCTGACTACCAGTCTTTAACGCAAAAACGTGTCTTCAGACTAAAAACACCTGCCACACGCTCCACGTTTGCGAAACGTTTCGGGATTATTGCAGAGAACAGAGTTTATAATAAAGCCTTGAAACACTGTAGCATTATAAATTGTCCTACGCGTAAAGTTAAAATCATTTTACAGGCATGGTTGATGACATTAAGCTATGATGAAACGGAAAACCTTATTAAAACATAAATCTATTATGAGACCGTTTATGATAGCAAGACAAATTGCAATGTTAAAGTTCCTGATATACTTATTTATTATCTATATAATTTATATATCTATATACTATTTATCCTTTTATATGTGTACAATATGTATATAATTTATATTCTTTATTATGCCTAATATGTATTTAAGAGCGCATGAGTCTTTATTTGTTAATTCTTTGCCAGGTCCTCACGATACAGGTTAGCCTAGTGTAAGGACCAAAGGTAATCTTGACTGGATTAGTCATCCAGTAGCAACAAAAGTATGCAACAAAATGTTTGACCAAGCACATTTCATTGTCGTTTATGTATGTTAGGTTTTCTCATTTTGTTGAAAATAAAATATTTTTCATTTTTTTCATTTTCATTTTCACACTGACACTTCAAAGAAAAACAGCATTTATTTAGTTCCTCCAACTTGTTGGGTGCTAAAACTGCCAATAACGGTAGGACGACATATTATGTAGTGTGGTGGGTAATCAACCTTTTTCATCAGCATTTGACAACCTCTTTATTTGAAAATTATTTTAAATTTTGACACCAAATTTTTTTTATTGACTATTCTTGTCAAATGAATTTGTTAGGAATAAAAATTTACAAATTTTAAATATAATATTCCCTATGGCGTCTTCTAGCCATGATGAAGGTAATATTTATTTCAAAAAAATGTATTTGAGCAAAACCCAATAATTGAATTTATCTTTTTATCTTTAGTTTATTTATCATTTTATATTATCATTTAATTTTTGAAGTGCTATAAGTACCAGTTGCATACAAACAGCCACTCAGGATTCCAAGGTCAATTTTCCTGCTACACACCAGTGGGTGGACACCGCGGAAACAAATGTAATATTTCGTCATGATATGCTATTTTTAGCCTTATTCCCTAGCAGTAATGACTACAAGACCGCAAAATGTATTATGTTGGCGAACGCCTGGTTTTCCAACATCATAACTTAAAATTTTATTTGGCTATGTTGGCAAGGCAAGATCCGGCCAAACTTGACATCTGACTTCAATATGGCGTTTTTTTTCAAAATTTATTGGGAAAGATACTTAAGTCAATACATATAATAAAAATGTAAAAAAGCTGTGTCTGTACATTGAAGATATTTGTCTCAAAATAACTTAGGACGACTAAAAAACAGTAACAGAACATGAATCAATGATTTTTAAAATTTTTGTCTGTCTGTTTGTCTGTTTGTCTGTTTGTTCGCGCTAATCTCGGAAACTACTGAACCGATTCGAGTGAAACTTTTTTTATTGTATAGCAGTAATATCAGGGCAACTTATAGGATATACTTTATTTTGAAGACCAGGCTCCTTGATGTAGAACCACAACAGCCCAGCTAAACTATAAGAGGTAGGTCAATGGCACCTTAACAAAAGTTGTTCAGATTGATGAGCATTTTATGATGCCATGAAAAAATCAAAGATCATGGAACACCTGGTGAAGAACTCTAAGAGCCCAGCTACACCATAACAAATATGGAATGAAATGGAATGCAAAATTGTCAAATGTGATGAGCATTTTTGGATGAGATCCGATAAGGAAGGATATTTCGAACTTAAAGGGGGTTCCAAGTTAGGTGATGGGACTACGTGATTCCTTGGCCCAATCTACTATTTAAATAATCATCTTTAAGTCAAGAGTCGTAAAGTTCACGCAAACGAAGTTGCGGGCGGCCACTAGTTCGTAAATAAAATGTGAATCAAGTGAAATCCTCCCTCCTGATCTTACGTCGAGTTACGTGTTTCTTTCTTTGTTATGTTTGGACGTTTAACGCCACTTTTCTTGTTATTTTTGGACTTGTTGTGTTAATCAGTTTTATCATAGTTTTGTGTTATTTATTTAGTGCTATTGTGTTTAGTTTTGACCATGGAATCGTCTCGTGGGCATACACGTAACTTTAAGAAGTGCGTTGTATCAGGTGGTATAAGGCGTTTGTCAGCCTTGTGTTTCCTCCGTGTGTTCCTGGAAGGTTCCTGGCTAGTAGATATTTCACTTGATCCAGAGAGGTTTGTATTTACACAGCATTTATAAGTAATTTAAACCTAAACCCATTTGATATGAATGCATGAATTTGAATTGCCTAGCAGACAAACAGTTCTTTGATAGTTGTAAATACAGGGTTATTTTTTAAACACCGGCATCCCTCACACCACCCCTTCCACCTAGGGTAACCGAGACAGTGATTGCCCAGTGTACAGTGAATGCCCGAATTAAGGTTAACATACATTTTAACTTATTTTCAAACGTGTAGTTTTACATTAAATCCGTTAAATAACACTAGGATACTGTTAACTAGAGTTCTAAATAAGACATTTGGCAAAATTTTCAATAAAAATATTGTAATGGCAGTTTTTGGACAGCGGGTGTCCGTCACTTCAAAAAATGCGAATTCCTTACAGAATTTGTTAAGGATACATTTTGTAGTTTTGAAGTTTGTATCACTTTAATTTTCTTTTTTGAGCGTTAAAGCACAACGACGTGTTAGTTAAAGCTTTAATGTTTCATTCGAAGCAGTTATCGCGGCGTAATTTTATTCCATTAATTATTTTAAGAGGGTGGGCAATCACTGTACCTAAAATATGACAAATTCAGTTATTGCCATACCAGAATTCAGTTATTGCCATGGGTATGAGACAGTGATTGCCCGGGTAGGTATTTATTACTAAATCACGTGAGGGATATAATAATCGAACCGAATATTTTCTTTATATCCTGTATCTTTCTTTATATCTAGGTCTAGGTACAAGGAGTGTCAATTTCTTAAGTGGGCAATCACTATCTCGATCACCCTACCATCCTGAACAACATTTTCAGTCACGCGACCGATTTTGTATGAAAACTTGTAATTTTTTTCGCGAATTTACAAAAGTCATAGAACAACTATTGTTCAGAATGGCCGGTACACAAGGTGGCTTGAAGGATGCCAAGGTTTAGAAACAACCCTGTATAATTTCTTCAAAATTTATTTCAGGTCCTTGAAGTGGATTAGAGCTGGCTAAGGAGATCTTGTTTACATGCCAATAGAGAAACTGCATCAACTTAAGTATGTTTGCGGTAAACATTTTTGACATGAAGAAATGATCAAATCTAAAAATGATTGAATTAAAAGGTACGTTTTTATACTGCTTGTTTAAAAATATTTGTTATAACAAATATCTTAATACACTCTTAACCCTTATTCAAACGCCAGTCTGTGTATGCGTTAACAAAAAGATTAGATCGGTTCCTAGGTAAATTTGGTTCGTAGATTTCAAAATTACACAGAAAAGGGGGGAGCGATGGGGGGAAGTACCCTTTTTTTGGTGGGAAGTATATATCCCGACATCTGTTCCTGTCCACTAAAAAATATTATAAGTGGGAATTATAGCTCCCGGTGTCCGGTATGACATTAATATTTTATCACACTAGCTAGTTGTCCTTGGTTCACTTGTAATTTTTTTTTACCGCAGATTGTATAGGTAAGTATATCGCTTTTTTAATGGAGATGAAAGTACTCATCAATATTAGTAACTTTTGTTAAGGAAAGAAAACTCTGAAATAGAAAAACAATATTTCTTCTTAAGTACATGTTTACTCGAATAAGTTATGTATGAAAAAAATGTTGCATGTAATTTTGTATGCAACAATTTTGTTCTATGACGTACAAAATGTCTGGACTCATAATGACTATGTTTTATATTAATTATTACGATCAACATAGACACGTATTTTATATACACATTTTTATAACATTTTAGTAGTAACAGACACTGGGATGATATTTTCCCACTTATTAGACTCAAATTCAATCGAATCATTCAAGCTAAAAACGAAAGATTCTGGGGTTATTTTACTATTCAGGTAACCGCAATATAGTCTACTTTACATAACTAAGACTGAAATCTACATATCTAATTTTTTTTTCGGCAATAAACCACAATCAATAAAAAACACACCGTTTTTTTTCTCAAAATCAGGTCGCTTAACTTTGAATCGTTTTGACAATGACAGGTGACACTTCTTTGACAAGTGTTGATATTCAACCTTTTTAGAAATATGTTATGAGTGCGTTCAGAAATATTAAATTGCATTAGGTGTTAGCATGAAAAAATAAAACATGATTTTCTTCAATTTGGAAGGTGGGAACTATTGCTCCCAGCGTTTTAATAAGGGTTAAATCAAAATATTCAATAATTTTAATAAAATGTTTTACAGATTCATCTGGAAATCCATCTGTTATACCTGGACCGCATTTTATATGCCCAGGACCTTCGTTTGAACGCCCAGGGCCAACATCTGATCAGACAGAACTTTTAGCCGAAAGGTGTAGTGTGGTCCACGATGTCATAGACAATTCTGTTTATAATTAATAATCTTTTAAGTAAAACAATATGTAAGTAATCTGACACTTTTCTAAACCATATAAATGTCACGATCAGACATTATCTATTTGCTATTTTTGTCGGATCTTTTATGATGTCTCCATTCATTATTATTTCTTTGATGAAGTGATCACTACTGATCACTGTCCATATTCCTATTATTATTAAGCTGGTCCACTGTAAATCCAGAAGTATGCTGACACTAGCTTGTTGTCCCGGCTTGGAAAACTAGCCTCGTGTATCAAATAAGTTAAACTTTGTTTTCAACACGATTTCATATATTTTTTGGAAGGCATTACAATAGAAATAGAATTCATCAATGAATATTGTTTAATACCAATTAAAATTTTCAATAAATGTGTTTTGAAATATTTAAAAATTGTTATTTCCCTATTAAAATAAATCTGAAAAATAACAAGAATAAATTCTGCCCTCCTTAGCATAAACACAGTATAATAATTAGGCTACGTGAAAAAAATTCAACCTCATTGCTATGTTTTTAAGGTTGATTTAAAAGCTTAGCAAAAATAAATAGATACTGCGTTTATGCTTAGGAGGGTACTGCACCCTGTCCGCTGTCGATATTTTTCGATATTTCCCATCACTAGTAACTATCGTGGGAATCTATCGACAGTTTCCCATCACTACGTAATGCTGTCAGTTGTCAAATACCAGTCATGCCAACATTAATAAAACCAATGTTCATGCCGTGTGGTTGTCAATGTTTCACCTGTGCCCTCGAAAAAACCTCGAGCTCAGACCAATGTATGGAATGGCGTCTCTTAAAACGGAGTGATTATATTCTCTTTGGTACACACCTTCAAACGGTTTTTGGCATAATGCCCATTTTGTATGCATGGACCGTTATAGAGTGGTGAGATTATCAGCACACAATTATTAACTTATGACATCAATGGGATGGCCAAATATTTGTTACGAAAGTAAAGAAAAAGATCCTTAGATAGAAATATGATTTTACTAATCTAAAGTCTAAAGTTTACGTTGATGATCTTATGTTGATTACCCCGGCATTTGAGCCACAACACCAACCACTTTGTTGGTATTGTGGTTTAAGTACCGGGCCATGATTCCGGGGTCCTGGGTTCGACTCCCGGGTTGAAAGTAATTTGTGATCACCAATCCGTATTAGGCCTAATCCTGCCCTGCCTTTGCCCTGCAGTGGGTAGGACAGTACCTATATAGGTTGATATTTACTTTTTATTAGGTCAACGCAACACGAGCGGCTGGTTGGTGTTAAACGACGGCACGCAGTTCTTGTCGGCCCAGCACTCGATGGCTTGCAGGAAGTTCCCCTACGCTTCCAGAGGGAACCAGGTAATGTATACTACTCCAGACTAAAAACTCATTGTTGAATGGTTTATCCGCATCAATATTGCTTAACGGTTTTGAATTAGGGACATTCAAGAGACAACTCATTTCTAAAAGGACGTCAACGCATCAATTCTCACAACCATCCACATAATAAAGTCAGAAGCAGATATACCTGAGCGGGCACAGTGTCCAAAAAACATGTACACTTCAATGCCACAAACATTATAACGTCTAAATTGTCATTATCACGTAGACGTTCAATTCGTCACCATTATCTTAAAAATCTGAGTTAACGCTTTTATGTAGTACCATAATAGGCAAACGATTATGCGGCTTGAGCATCTGATGGTAAATGGTAATGGTTAGTGGAGATATCAACAATACCGAGGCACAGTCATGCCGCCGCCTACAGAGAAAGAAGTGCTCTTCTCAAACTTCAACGTAACGCCACCTATCGGCTTTTTCATTAACATTCCTTTCACGATGTTGCCAGGCCGTGGCGTGCACCATAATGGCGGTGGCGATGTCCCGAGTGGAGGACGTCTGCCGGTGGTGCTCTTCTACCCTCGATCAGATTCTCGAGAGCGGAGACCAGCTGTACCAGGACAGCTACTTGCACTACAGGCCGCGGGGTAGGATACTCAATGTGCAACAGGTACGCAACACTTTGAGCTCAGTTTGAGCAAATACTTCTGAACAGTTTAAAATGTCAATAAATTCGGAACACTGCAAGTTGTCATAAATATCTGAACACACATTAAGTTATTAGTGTCTAGACAGATGCTAGTTGTTTTGAGTTTCGCCAAGTGAGCGAGGGCAGCGGAGGTTGACAAAGGCACTTGTGACTTCCCGGTCTTGGACCGGTGGCTGGAGCGGAGCCACGGCGTCGTCTCCTTCCGGATGGTGCAGGTAATGACCGGGCATGGTTGCTTCGGCTATTACCTGCACAAGATCCGCCGGGAGGAGACGCCTTCCTGCCACGCGTGCGGCGCTGTGGAGGACACGGCGCAACACACTCTAGCGGTGTGTGCGTCGTGGGCTCCACAGCGCTATGCATTGGTGGCGAAGGTCGGCCAGGACCTCTCACTGGCTAGTATAGCGAGAGCCATACTAGCGAGTGACGAGGCCTGGAAGGCCGATGGCGGCGAAGGAGGCGGCGGAGCGCGAGCGAGAGGCGGATCCTTCCGCCCCCGCGCTCCGAAGGGCAAGGAGGGGGAGGAGACGACGCCAATATGTGCGTATCCTACCTCTCCGTGGAGGGAGTCCGCTGGCGGGTGGTACGGGGGTACCACCGCCGGCATTGCACGGACGCCCACCGCAGCCTGATGGGGACGGCTCGACTCTCTCGGCTGTCCCCTCCCACCCCCCCGACCCCGGGGGGAGTTCCGCCGTGCCCGCCGTGTAGGCGGGCCCCGTCCGGAAGATGTTGTGGTGCTAGGCTCCGTGCTTGGACCCAGGACATCTTCCAAATATGGACGATGAGGGAGAGTCCCAGGGGTTTTAGTCGGTAAACCCCCGCCTACAGCGGGGGGAGTCCGACATAACCCGTCCACCCCCCGGTGGACGGGTATGCGTAACGCATTTCCCCTGGGTAAACAAAAAAAAAAAAAAAAAAAAAATGGCACTTGTGACTTGGTCATAAGCGTTGCTGAAATATCGATTGTTGTCTACGGATATAATACCATCGATAGCATCGATAGCTCAGTTTGGCACGAGAATATCAATATGTTACTCGATCGAGCAATATCGATATTATTATCAATAGTATCGGCTATGACTATTGATAAGTCCCGAGTCGAGGAAGTGTGTCGTTGGTGCTCGTCGACCCTCGACCAGATCCTCGAGAGCGGAGACCAGCTGTACCAGGACAGCTACTTGCACTACAGGCCGCGGGGCAGGATACTCAATGTGCAACAGGTACCCAACACTTATAAAGCGGGTATTGTAGGTTTGTTGGTGGGTGATGCCAATAAAATATCAATATTGGTAAAAATAATTTCCAACATACACCGTTATTACCGAAGCATAGAGCAAAAACAACTACACAAAACAATAATATATCAAAAACTAGGGGCCGCCCGCGACTTCGTACGCGTGGAGTTAATTATTGACACTTACCGTCATATTTTGGACAATCCACACAATATATTTTTATAAATTGTAGCCTATGTGTTATTCTGATGTATAAGCTATATTGTGGTAAAGTTTCATTTAAATCCATTCGGTAGTTTTTACGTGAAAGAGTAACAAACATCCATACATCCATACAAACTTTCGCCTTTATAATAGTAGTAGGATAGTAAAAACATAAACAATATTAAAGAAGGCTGATCCAGCCGTCGATCATCAACATCTTGAGCAGACAAAGTGGGCCAATACTTCAGAATGGTGTAAAATGCAAAGATTTAAATCATAGATATGCCCTGACACCTAAAAACGAGGCAATATTTTGATGACATGACGTGTGCGTGTCATTGAAAGTCACTATCTATGAGGATAAAATACGGTCAGCAAAATTTTCATACTGGGAACTAAAAATAAAACAATTCCTAAATTTAAAATCAATTTTATTTATAGGACATTTTATTTCTAAATGTTACACACACACACATTTATCTATTTATTCAAATAAATTAGGTACTCTAATCACAGAGCGAATATCGAGTTTGATCACCAAACCGCATAAAGGGTGGTGATTATGCCAAATCCCATCATAGTAGCTGTAACTTGATTTCTATAATAAAGGCCTTTGCCCTACTATTTCTTAAGAAAAATTATGAGTAATATTTACTATAACTTAATAATTAATTAATAATTAACACAACCCCACATTTAATGTCGTGACTCCGTACTAAGTAGCTTAAGCACTTGTGTTATAGAATAAGACAACAGAAGAAACACAAATCCATACAAATATTATAAATGCGAAAGTAACTCTGTCTGTCTGTCTGTCTGTCTGTCTGTCTGTCTGTCTGTCTGTCTGTTACTCTTTCACGCCAAAACTACTGAACGGATTTAAATGAAATTTGGTATAAAGATGATCTAGAACCCTGAGAAAGGACATAGGCTACTTTTTTATTGCGATAAGGGGGTTGTAAGGGGTTAAATGGGGGGTAAAAAGTTACTTTTCCACGCGGACGAAGTCGCGGGCGGTCGCTAGTATAAGTAATACTTTTTACTTTACGCCGACCTAGGGGAGTCAATTTTAAATCATTTTCTTTGAAATGAGAAGAGAAAATTTGACTAAATTGTCCAGGTAACCAGTATTCATCCCTTCGATCCCGCTGGATAACTTTGATCAATTTTTCTTTTAAACGCGGATCTTGCGGAAATCTAAAACAATAAACGTTCACTTAAAAATAATACGTAATTATTATTGCATGTTTATTAATTTCTAGTCGAAATAAAATTGCCATTTTATATCTGACCGCTATTAAAACAATGCCTATCGAAACTGCTGACGCTACCGTACTTTTCCCGGTTATTGTAAACCATTAACAAATGAGCTGTTATCAACTGAGTTCTGAGTACTACAGCGGGTCTAAGTATATTGGCCACCGAGATAATGATGTTGTCTCGTTTTGTCTCACAGTAATTGCCAATACTACTCTCTCTGTCACGCGCTGGCCGATCAGATTTTGATGTTTTGTCAACAAAATAAAATAAATTTAATTATTGATGAAATATAAATACTTACGAGTGAAATGTTACACCATTCGCTTTTTTGAATTTGTAGTATTTTTCTTGCACATAAAAAGGCACATGAAGGCATTTTGAGTGCTTTTCCTGTCAAAAATCCAGGCAGCTGTGTCGTACAACTGTCACCGAGTGCAAACGGCAACTAATTCGTGCTAATCCCAGTTGAGTTAAGCTAGGTTATTTGAGGTGCGACTCAAATCGGCGCGGTCTAAGTATGGCGAGGGCATATCTATGATTTAAATCTTTGGTAAAATGTTAATTATTCTTTTAACACTACAAGTTGCAAATTTAATTAATATCTCAATATTGATTAAGTTGAACTTAATAACTTATTAATAATCTGAACAGCTGCTTATAATAACTTCTATACACCATATCGGATATTCGATAATTTCAGTTAACGGATTTATTTAAGTACTAGTGGCCCGCCCTCACTTCGCTTCGGGACCGTAATTCAGAAATGAACCAATAGATGGCGCTGTGCTCAATTACATCGCGCAAGCGTTTCGTGTTTTCGGTTTACCTATAAGCCTTGTCGTTGTCTATAGAAGTTATCTCTTTATAAATAGTATATATATCGGATATCCGATAGTTTCTGTTACGGTTACGGAACACCCTATCTTTGATGTCTACCGCCAGATCCTGCGCAAGTTCTATACGCCGGGCAACTGCGTGTGCCGCGTAGTGGTGTACCAGGCGAGACAGCAGGGCATCGTCGACGTTGACCTCTTGGAGAAGGTAATGACGTCACTCTTTTTATCTTGACATTGGTTTTATAACCTAACCTATATACCTACCTACTTAGTCGATTGTGTTCGTACTTAGTCGACTTGTACACATACTTATACTCCAAACTGGAATTTAAGACCAAAAAATCTACGACAGATAGATAGATAGATACTCTTTATTGCACAACACATTACAGAACTTAATGCTAATAGTAATTTACAAATACAATATCGGCGGCCTTTTCGCTAATAGCGATCTCTTCCAGACAACCTTCACATAAGTGATTAACATTCATTAACAGATACGTCACTGTCAAATCTGTTAATGTCACTTATGTCATTTTTAAGTGACGTTTTCAGATTTCGCCAACCTTTTTGGCATTATTTTTCTTATTAAGCAGACTAAACTTTCAAGTTTCCATACATTGTTAAAATGTTGTGAGACCAAATGTTATTAACACCTGAAGTGTTACAAGCGCAATAACATCTTTGAAAACTAAAATTACAGATGGTT
>JABMDO010000283.1:0-40558 GCA_014851415.1 Cnaphalocrocis medinalis | reverse complement strand
CACTACAAGTTGCAAATTAATTAATATCTCAATATTGATTAAGTTGAATTAATAACTTATTAATAATCTGAACCAGCTGCTTATAATAACTTCTATACACCATATCGGATATTCGATAATTTCAGTTAACGGATTTATTTAAGTACTAGTGGCCCGCCCTCACTTCGCTTCGGGACCGTAATTCAGAAATGAACCAATAGATGGCGCTGTGCTCAATTACATCGCGCAAGCGTTTTCGTGTTTTCGGTTACCTATAAGCCTTGTCGTTGTCTATAGAAGTTATATCTTTATAAATAGTATATAATTAGGATACCGATAGTTTTGTTACGGTTACGGAACACCCTATCTTTGATGTCTACCGCCAGATCCTGCGCAAGTTCTATACGCCGGCAACTGCGTGTTGCCGCGTAGTGGTGTACCAGGCGAGACAGCAGGGCATCGTCGACGTTGACCTCTTGGAGAAGGTAATGACGTCACTCTTTTTATCTTGACATTGGTTTATAACCTAACCTATATACTACCTACTTAGTCGATTGGTGTTCGTACTTAGTCGACTTGTACACATACTTATACTCCAAACGGAATTTAAGACCAAAAATCTACGACAGATAGATAGATAGATACTCTTTATTGCACAACACATTACAGAACTTAAATGCTAATAGTAATACAATACAATATCGGCGGCCTTTTCGCTAATAGCGTCTCTTCCAGACACCTTCACATAAGTGATTAACATTCATTAACAGATACGTCACTGTCAAATCTGTTAATGTCACTTATGTCATTTTAAGTGACGTTTTCAGATTTCGCCAACCTTTTTGGCATTATTTTTCTTATTAAGCAGACTAACTTTCAAGTTTCCATACATTGTTAAAATGTTGTGAGACCAAATGTTATTAAACACTGAAGTGTACAAGCGCAATAACATCTTTGAAAACTAAAATTACAGATGGTTAAGTTTTTATTAGATGTAAATGTTTACAGATACACCCTGACTATACCCAAAACTGGAATTCAAGAGCCAAAAAATCTACTACAATGTTGCTACTGCAATAAAATAATTGTACCATAGTGTACCCCTTTTTTCTAAAAACACTCGCTGATATAATTTATTTATGGGTAATTTTGAATCTATAATTAAAAAAAAATATTGTAATTACTTTTTTTCACGTAAATACAAGACCCTTTTTTAAAAACTTAACCATCCGTATTTTTAGTTATCAAAGATGGTATTGCGCTTGTTATACTTCAGCTGTTAATAACATTTGGTATCTACCTACAACATTTTAACAATGTATGGAAACTTGACAGTTGAGTCTGCTAAATGAGAAAAATAATGCCAAAAAGGTTGGCGAAACCTAAAAACGTCACTTAAAAATGACATAAGTGACTTTAACAGATTTGACAGTGACGTATCTGTCGTAGATTTTTTGGTCTTGAATTCCAGTTTAGAGTATAGTTACTTTTTGTGCATTTCCCATTATAAAATAAAAGGGTTTGTTATTGCGAAAATAAAATTACTTTTTTTGTGCGTAATAATTTTATTTTAATAAATTTCAATGGGAAAAACTGGAACCTGAAAACTTTCCATTACAACTAACTTGCGCCACTTCTCTCTCATAATCTCATGGAAGTAGGTAGTGGAAAGCTAAAAAAAAAACAGTTATCGTAAATTAGTTAGTGACCTGCCATAATCTCGCTCGGGTGAAAAAACTAACAAAAGAGCGACTCCATAGTTATCATTGACACACGACTAATCAAAAGTATGCCTAGGCATAATTTTCAAGTTCCGTTCACAAGGCGCAGATACGAAGTCCATTGTAGGTGGAATGTCATTGATAGGTACAGATAATTCGCAGGAATCAAATCACGCAATTATCACATCATTTTTAACAAGTGGCCCGCCCTCACTTCGATTCGACAGATTAGTTTGACACATAGCCAATAGATGGCGCTGGACGTCGATTACATCACGCATGTTTTTCGTTTTTTGGTTGCTTTAGAATTTACCTCTTTATAAGTACTAGTAACTAACTGGTAAAGGTACCTATACCGAAATAAGAAATAATGTGTCGTAAAAACATCAAACCCTTGCATAAATTGTATCCCATTCGAAAACGTAGCATCAATCCGCAACTAAAATAATTGCTAGATGTGCTGTGTTTTGCCGAGTGAGTGAGGATACCGGAGGCCCATCGGGGGGGAAGGGGATAAAAGGTGCATGTGTCCATGGGAGGCGGCAATTGCTTACCATCAGGTGATCTGCCTGCTCGTCTGCTACCTATCACATAAAATAAAAAAAGAATATATTTTGAGACGTGCTCTCTAGTTAATACTAATAATAAAATACTTAATGATTAATTAAGTCCCTTAAAATTTTTATTCATCATCATCATCATGTACACATGTGACATTATGTAACTAGGTTAAGTATATGAGAGCAATAAACGTTTTTATTATTATTATTATGTATCTCTCCTGTTGGAAAATCACGGCACGGAGGCCGGTCCTTTTGGAAGGCGTGCGTGGGGATACAGATCCAACACGTAGAGGCCCCTTTGAGACACATTAATGAACGTGGGGATGTGTACACATCAGCAACCCATACTCGTCAACTGCTGGACATATTAGGTCTCCCCTAATGCACGCCACCACTCCCGATTTGATTTTTTGTAGATTTGATTGTTGATATTTCATTTCTAACTTTTACACAGTGGTTTGGAAAAAGGAGAGCGTAGTAATTCAGCATTAACTTTTCGGAGGCGCCAAGAGCACAAACGGGGACCCCCCTTTCTTAATGCAGCTTTGGACTCATTACCACAAAGCCCGCCATAGACAAATAGAGCAAATATATCCACGACGGAGGACGGATGCACTCGTGTTCGGGAATTCCCGGGAATCGGTTATCACCTGCAACGTGACTTATGTTGATGTTACCTAAGTGGTGTCATTTGTTTACTATCCTAATGCTATCCTTTAACTGTGGGAGAGCCACGCTTCGGCATGAATGGGCCGGCTCGACCGGAGTGATACCACTGCCTCACAGAAAACCGGCGTGAAGTAGCCCCTGTGCTGTGTTTCGCCGAGTGAGTGAGGGTACCGGAGGCCCACTCGGGGGGGGAAGGGGATAAAAGGTTGGCAGCGCACTTGTAACTCCACTGGTGTTTCAAGTGTCCATGGGCGGCGGCAATTGCTTACCATCAGGTGATGCGCCTGCTCGCCTGCTACCTATCACATAAAAAAAAAAAATATCAGACAGTTTGAAAAATGCTAAACGTTAAGTTTTCCCCTAGCGAGTCTCACCCACTCAGAGACATCATTTAACCTTAATGCTCATTATCTTAATTATGGATAGTCTTAAGGTACCTATGTCTAATGAAATAAAGGTCAATATTTTTACTTAAGTGACAATTAAGGTTTAATTAACGTCTCTGACTGCGGAAGTTCATGGTAGAAATAATCACATATTTTTGAAGGAACCAGATCACTCAAACGAATGGATATTGTTGATGATGATCATCATAATGATCAAAATTATGGATAATGAGATTTTTTGACATAGCTTGAACTGTGCTCCTTTATAATTGTTATCACATGTAAGGGTTACCATGTTGGAAGACATTTTTATCTAGAAATAATCAGTCTTCTATTCTATTTATAAAGATACTAGTGGCCCGCCCTCACTTCGCTTCGGGACCGTAATTCAGAAATGAACCAATAGATGGCGCTATGTCCAATTACGTCGCGCATGCGTTTCGTGTTTTCGGTTAACCTATTAGCCTGTCGTTGTCCATAGAAGTTATCTCTTTGTAAAAAGTATAGAAGGAGATAAATTCTATAAATAAGGACAAGGCTTATTGTCTTGATTGACACATTACTGAATGAATAAATATAGTTTTATTTTACACAAACAAAGGCAAAACTAGATACACTTAAACTTTCTTTTCCATAAACATAGAATCAGGCAATTGAAACGAGCATATTATGTGTAGGTATATGCGTATATTTACTACAATTCTCAATCCATACTAATCCATACTACATAGGCTACTTTTTATTGCGAAAAGGGGGTTGTAAGGGGTTTAAAGGGGGGTAAAAAGTTACTTTTCCACGCGGACGAAGTCGCAGGCGGCCGCTAGTAAGACATAAAATGGAGCTGTTAATACCACCAAATTTGAATTCTCCGAAACTCCCATTTTGTATTCTAGCCTACCCATTAACAGTGGAGAAATAGCATTAATTCAAACACTTTTAACCGCAGCCATCCTATAACAAATTACAGGATTGCTGAGTAAGATCTGTTGTTTTCCAGTTCATTTTCTATTTGTGTGAATCTACAGGGTGTATCAGTGAACATTATACCTATAACCACGTCTTCTACCAACCAATTTGGTTTAGGTAATGTATGTCATTTGAAAATTTGTCAAACAATGATTCTAATCCCCATACAAAATAAACAAGTCGCGTTGCTTTGTACACGTGATAGTATAAAAAGTTGCCTTTTTTATGCATATTTCCAAAAGTCATATAACGACTAAATGTTGTGCAGAATGATTGATAGAAGACGTGGTTAAGGGGATGTAAATGTTCACAGATACATCCTGTATAAGTGTTTTTTTTTTACTCTTGCTGTTTACATACGATATGAATTGTACGGCAAGTCCTGGTCTTCCTATTAAACAAATAAATGAGATCGTTGTTTAGGGGTAAATATACAAAGAGCTAAGTAAATAAACATACACTGGGTGGCAAATAAACCTGGTCGCCAGATATTTTTCATAGAAACGTTCCCAGTTCAGTAGAATACAAATATAATTAGTTACACCGCTATGATAACAATTTGAATCTTAACTGATGTCAAAAATGTTGTGCAAAGGCCTCCATCATAGAAATCAAGTCATCGTTCATAGCTTCATTGGGATGGGCAGGGGGGTTGTGACAACTAACCTGGAAAAAACATGAGGAGATTTTCAAGATTTTTTTGCTCGTCACAACGGAAAAGTATTGGTGAGATTAGGTTAGAGCACTTAGAACCGTTTAGTGGAGTTTAGTCATATTATCAAAAATATTGGTTAGGTTAGGTTAGGACAGTGGGCAAAAAAAAATTTAAGCTCTCAAGCGAGTTGTCCCATAACCCGATGCGATTAGACTTAATCACGCTTGCAGATTGATGATCACAAACCCGAGCAATGTTCGAAAAATTTTAAACATACATACTTTTGCTCAACCCAGAAATCGAGTCCCGAGATCACGGCCTCGCATGTATTTAAACCATTACCATCATGGCGTTTGTATGAAAAATTGCTTAAAATAGCTAGTGACCCTATTAATTTGCAACCAAGTGTAGTCTGCTTATACCTGATCCGATCTCTGGTAATTAAGCCCAGTTATACAGAAGTGTAGCCGCGCGTATTCAGAGAGAATTAGGCATGGTATTTTAATAATTTAGCTGTATACGTTAGACTGTATACATTAGGCTGTATACATTAGGCTGAATTCTCGAGGCGACAGCAAGTTCCATCCGATTAAAGTGTAAGGGTACGGTCACGTCGGTCATTTACATAATTGCATCACGTTCACATATAAATTTTATCTACGTGCCCTGTTTTCGTGAATAAATAATAATAAATAAAGATAATAATTTGGTGTGAGTTATTAAGTTGGCGTAAGTGTCAGGGTGGTATCTCTTTATGTTTATGCAAGAGTGTTAAGACTGCTTCTTTGGTCCATTAGCGCCACCAATCGTTTTTTTTTGTAAAAAAAAATGATTTATTTTTATACAGCGTTTGTGGAAAACAAACATGCGATTCGCCTGATGGTAAGAAACTACCGCAGCCTATGGACGATTGAAACTTCAGTGGATCTGCATGACATTAAAAAAAAATCTTTATATAAAGTAATGTGCTTGAAAAGTATTTGTATCTACCTTGTGAGGTTAACTTCAAAAGACACCCATTTTTTTTAAATATTTAGATGACAAACGAGCAGACGAAACACCTGACGGTAAGCGATTGTCGCCACGTATGGGCACCCGCAACACCAGTGGAGTCAAAACAAATGCGCACCATTCTTCAGGATATTAAATATTACTTTCTTGGCTAAACAAAACTAGGCGAAAAAAGTGTATCTTATTTTTTAGTCTGTCTATTCTATTCTAATTATATGGGATAAGAAGCGGTAAAATTATACTTTTTTCAAGTTTAAACAAAAACGCGTTTGCATGTAACACCCTACATGCAAATTTAGACTATAAAACAAATGAAATAAAGTCCACCAACAACACCGTACATATTGAAGAATGAGACGACTTTCCAATTCCAATACAAAATAAAACGCCTTATTTCTGAAAACCGTGTACCAAATAAGCAAACATCCCCCTTCAATCTGTATTATTATCGTAGCTTCCTAAATCCAACCAATAAAATTAGTCCGTTCCACTCCAGATGGTGAAGAGATGCGCCCATTTTTTTACATATTTGTCGATAATTTTGTGATTTCTACTTTATCTTTTTCTATTTCTATCGACTTGTTGGCGCATTTTAACTGTCTATCCAAAACGTGCAGGTTTCGCTAACGATGTACTTAGCAAACGGATAATATGCACACACAGATTTGAAAAATACAGTCGTAGTACATGCTCGGATTTGAATCTAAGACTCTCGTCGTCGGTAAGAAGGTGCTTATTTCTTTTTTCTTTCTTTCGTATTTTCATAATTCTCTCTAGGAGATGGGCCATGATCTGAGGGTGGCATCGGACTCACAAACATTGCTTGAAGCGTCTGTGAATCCCCACAATTTTCTTCTTATGTGATAGGTGTTCCATGCAATTGTCGCCGCCCATAGATACCTGCAACACCAGTAGTCACAAATGCGCTTCCAAACTTTAACACCCTTTTCCCCCAATTGGGCGCAACTTCAAACCAGTCTTCTGTGAGACCGTGGGATCACTCAAACCGTGGTTCACAGCGCACAGCACACTCATAGCGTGGCTCTCCCGTGGTTAGAACATACCAATTTAATGTTATGGGATTCCATCGATATCGTTGCTTTTTGCCTCCTCCCTACTCCCCAGCCAATCGGCGCGCTGTCCTATACTGACGTATTGCTACACATTCTTCTAGCCCAAGCGAGAGCACCTATTTATTTTCAAAGACCAAATCCACTGGATTTGCGAATGCAACCAAAGTAATTTGAGTGGTTTTTGTGTCAGGAAAAGGATTCGTACTTGTAAGCCTGGAATAGATAATTTGAGTCCTCGCTGTCTTGGGTTTTGACTGAAAAAATATGTCTTTGAGATTCCTGTTTTATTATAAACTAATAGCCCGAATTCACCTCGTTTCGGGTCACTATTTCCACTCTCTATTGATAGATGGCGCTGGGCGTCGATTGTATCGCGCTAGTGTTTTGACTTTTCGGTCTGTATATAAGCCTTGTCGTTGTTTATAGAAATAATCTCTTTATAGGTCTCCCCTAATGCAATGACCTATGTTCAGTAGTGGATGAGTGTGAGTTGCTGATGATGATGATGATGAATCTCTTTGTAAATAGTATAGAAAAAGACAATACAAATGCCCGACTGTTTTCTTCTAATTTATTCTACTTAAAGAAAATAATGGCTTCTTAAAAGAAGATCATTTCGAGAGTAGAGTTCAAATTCATGTTGTACACTTAAAAACCAGAATCAATTTAAAAAATCCTTGGACTCCCGTAATGCAACACAAAGACTAAAATTAGTCTAGTAGTAAGTATCAGTAGTTAAATTTCAACTGTCACTTTAATACAAGTGAGTGCGCTGTGTTTTTTCGAGAGAGAATTTTTTTAATCGGTTTTACCAAAGTATAAAGATATGCTTTGCCAAAGGTAGGATTTCAGAGGGGCCCCACGTTTTTAATGCCTAAAAGCTATTCTGCCCAGTACTAAAATATTTCTGTACTAGAAGTTCAGAATACCTAACTGTTATTATTATTTTCTAGTTTTCAGTGCACATAAGATAAAACCGTTTAACTTAAAAGTTTTTTTACCGATTTTTTATATTATTAGGCCTTCGGTACCCTTACTCTTTATCCACCGCACTACCTTCGCTCAAATCAATTTAGATATATCTATCTTCATGACTAAAACACAAGCACTCACAATGACCCGACAGGAAGTCTGTATTGCAGAATCTGTGCTCTAATTGGTCACGTGTTGCCACTTGTGCCGAGGACTGTACAGACAAGTATCGGATGTTTTGATCTCTCTCGAGTGTTTGACGGGTGGGGATTGGGCACTTGAGATGGTAAGTTCTAATATATTTTGTGTTTTCATTTGTTTATGGCAAATTGTTTTTAGAGTGACGTAAAAGGAAAAAAGGGATTCACTTTGTTGTCTGTGTGTGTGTGTGTTAAGAAGACCTATTTTGAGAACGCGTAAAGCTATTGAGATTTGATACTAAATTATGAATAGTAGAAAAAAATACAACGAGTTTTTTTCTTCAACTTTTACGGAAAATCGAAGCATCAAATTGACGGGAATTTTGAAGTGGAGATACACTACCTAGTAGGAAGTTTGTCATAAATGTTTCTACTTTTGCAATTTAACGCACATAAAATAGAAACATCGACAGCTGCCTATATTTAAAGAAAAACTGGCTTCGCACTCCCGCAAGCAAATCTTAGCGAGATTTGGTACATAATTTTATGAAACAGAGACATATTTATTATTCTGAGAATTCGCTGAAAAACAAAATCATAAATACCTAGCGTGTAGGTCAACAAACTCTTCAATATCAGTGTCAGCTAGAGCTGATCTCCTGTGTCTTTATATTTTGTGTTTATGGTTTGAGGCACGTAAAAAGAAAACCAGCGATCGTATTCGTTTCTGAATCCTTTTCTTTTACGTGACTAATAAATAATCCTTAGCTCAGAACAAAGCTGTGATCTTCTTACCCCTATCAATCGAGCAGTTGGTCCAATATTTGTAAAACATAAGCCATAACGTGGGGGCGACTCGCAATCAAATAAAATACCCCGCTCGACCTTGCCAGATTACTGGGTACCCTTTTTGAGTGGGACCACGGGGCAAGTTACAGGCGAAAGCGTTTTAAGCGTTCATCAATCGTATACCAATAATTGGGTATTATACGACAGAAATATCGACATCCGATACCTAGACTCGATAATTTACTGTATAAGTGTACGATTATTGAAGAAACATTTTTAAAATGTTTCAATACAAGAAAGTTATAGAGCAACAAACTTTTGATATACTTATCTCTTTCTTAAACCAAACTTTGTACGGCGCTTGTAGGAAGCACAAGCCTAGTGACGTCATTAATAGCGTATCGCTCTTTTTTTCTGATTGGGAACTTTGCAAGTCTACATATCTTTGGGACTAATGATGATAGATAAAAATTAAAACCGGCCAAGTGCGAGTCGGGCTCGCGCACAAAGGGTTCCGTAGCAGCAAATATAATAAACTTATTATGTCAATTTATACACCTGGTGAATGGAGCCTTAAGCACAATAACTTAACCAAAATTACAGTTAAATCAACCTATCTCAAAAACTATAAGAGATACTTTGATCAAACCAAAAATCGTTGAAAGAGTTAATTAGCATGCATCACCTCTATTTTTTTTAGAATTTTATACCCCGTAGTTATAAAAATAGAGGGGGGGGGACATACTTTTTACGACTTTGAGAGCTGATATCTCAAAAAACCGTTCACTTTAAGAAAAATGTTTTTTAGAAAACTTTATATCATTTTAAAAGACCTTTCCATTGATACCCCACACGGGTATGTACATCGAAAAAAAAAATTTCATCCCTCAGTTACATGTATGGGGGCCCCACCCCCAATTCTTTTTTTTACTATTTAGTGTCATATTTTTGTAGCGGTTCATACAACACATATTCCCATCAAATTTCATCACTGTAGTACTTATAGTTTCCGAGTAAATCGGCTGTGACAGACGGACAGACGGACAGACGGACAGACGGACATGACGAAACTATAAGGGTTCCGTTTTTGCCAGTTTGGCTACGGAACCCTAAAAAAGGAGCTGTGATTCATACTTCAAAAATTTTACAATAAATAAATAGAAAATTTGTAAAATACCCGCTTATAACACCTGTTAGTCTTTGTCAGGCTACTGAGAATCAGCGGTTCACCAATCGCTGAAGAAAATTCCTAAGCTATCGCCATTTCGCATCACTGCGACGCACAAAGCACTAATATGCAAAGGCTACCGATTCATTATTGTCAATTATTTCAGTTTTTATTTCGGGGAGGTCGCAGCACAGTAGTCCCCAATCCTTACTTGTGTGCCACCTGTCACATTAAAGGCGAGTGAATACTGAGTGTCACTTTGAAAAAAATCACATAAAAACCTTTTCAACTACAAAGAGGTAATTTTTTTTCCATAATTTGGACCAAACCCCAAATAAATAGCACCAATATTTTTCAGCAGGATCTTTGGCGACTCCGATCAGATCAATCGCGTCCATCCAATATATGCGTTAGATTTAGATGTAGATTTGACGGTCAGCTGTAATGGCCGGCCGATGGGCTTAACTTACCCCAAATGGGCAGACCATTAATATCCTATGGAGGGGCTGGTTATTTTTGGCTCACATTTTTCAATAGCTTTTTCATAGAGATAACATCTCTTTGTTCGAACCGGTTTGAAGAAAGAGAGCCGTAGAATTTAAATTCTAGTGACTAGCTTAATTTTTTCATTTAGAAAGATGTTTATGAAATTATTTCGGACTATCCGCAAGTTTCAGATAATTTCGATGACGGATATAAAATTAATAAAAAATTCAAAATTAAATTACAAAATTCATATTTTACCTTTGAAATTAGTAAAGTCGTATTAAGGTACATACATCAACGAGTTATAATGTGTCTTTATTAAGCTGTGCCCTAATTCGATATCATACGAATCTCTCAACTCGGTTATGTTTACGGATATCTTCTATATCGGATATCCGTAACCTAGGAGCTCCCTTACATCTCTAAAAACCTAAAACTTTTGTATAAAGGTACTCTATAATTTTGACTTAGTGCGTTATTTTAACTAGACGTGGTAGATAAAACCTGTAAATGTCAGCAGAGCATGTAACACTTCTTCTTTTTCATCGATGCACTCTTGACAGAGCGGTCGAGGTCGTCATGCTTGCTTACCCGACGGAAGGGGCAGACAGATTGCGTTTCACGATGCCTCGCCATTTCTCTCGACTAGCCGTCATCCTGGCGCATTCGTTTAATGAGTCACCCACAGTGGTTTTTATCTGGTCAGTCCATCGTGTGGGTGACCTTCCGCGTGACCTAGTGCCTTCCACTTTACTCTGGATGACTAAGCGCTCTATGGACAGATTACCACGTCTCGATACATGGCCAAAGAATGTTAGGATGCGGGACTGTACTAGTGCAAATAGACGCTGCTTGATGCCAAGCATGTAACACTATGCTTGCCTGAATGCATTTTCCACTCTTTAGATCTTATAACAAGAATGATGAATCATAATTACGACTAAAGATGAAAGTTAGCTAAGCGTCCACCTGGTTAGTTTGTTTATCTTGACCCAAAAAACCATAAGTAATTAAGATTATCATTGATACAGGCCGCCTTTAAACCTTTAACTCTAAAATCTGGAACTCTGACAGGGCTTTGTAATATTTGATCCTTTGTGTTCACAATCCCATATCAGAACAAAAAAAAAGAAGATTCTTTAAAGATCAATAAATAGTTTGTTCATTCATTTGGTTCATTCTAAAATATACAACATCATACAAGTTCAAGAAAACCAACCGTTGTTTTTATTCATATTCATTATTTCAGTTCAATCAACACCTAGCCATTCTAATCGTCGCAACAATACGCACTTTGATATAATCCAAAATTAACTTATCTTCTTTGAAACACTTCTAAAACTAAGTAAACAAACAATCTTGTTATGAAAAAACTAAGTCCATTTTTTGCCTTACAATTTTGTAACAAATAAACAAAAAATAACCCCAAAAACGGACTCGTGGTCAACAAGTCCCCAAGTCAAATGAAACCCCTGTTACTGCATATCACCTACTCAAAACGACAAATACATATGTTTTCACGTGCGGAAAGAGTACAGCGTGATTGTGACAGTATATGACGAGGGTAGGACCCAGTTAATTTAAGCAACGAAGGAATGATTTGTGCGAATAACAAATTAAAAGGATTTTCAGTAAGGGGAAGCGCGGAAGACGCATGACGCCATTCATCGCTTTATAATTAGTCATCATTATCAAATTAGCACATTGTTTATCGGTTCTGCGGCATTTTGTATGTTTTATCTTTCATTATGTAATTTTATGAATATTCAATGGCTCATAACAAAAAAATAATATTTTTAGTATTTCTGCCACTATTGATTGCAATAGTGGCAGAAATACTAAAAATATCAATACAATCATTGGATTTGATAAGTAACAAAGCAATCAGCAGAAAGCGTGCAAATTTTAATATTATGTCAATACTAGTGGCCCGCCCTCACTTCGCTTTGGGACCGTAATTCAGAAATGAACCAATAGATGGCGCTGTGTCCAATAACATCGCGCAAGCGTTTCGTGTTTTCGGTTTACCTATAAGCCTTGTCGTTGTCTATAGAAGTTATCTCTTTAATAGAAGATAGATATCAAAATCGTATCGTGCTTTTTAGTCTTAAATCCCTAGTATTTAGAGAAAAAATGATTAAAATTTTTTGGAGATAAAGATAAATTGATTATGAACTAACAATAGATACTTAATAAAGAAATTAATGTTAGTAGGTAGGGTTACAATTGGTACATTGCTTGTTTTAACTGTAACTAAAACCCCAAACTTAAAATGCACCCCTTTCACCCCACAAAAGGCTTTCATTTTAGGGGGACGTACACAATTTCCTGTCTGTCACTGTTTGGCTCATTAAGTGAATAATTTATTGTCCAGGTTAATATATACCGTGACTTGTAAGGGGTAAGACAGATAATCGATATCGAATATAGCTGAAATGTGACCTTTGATCATAAAACCATACATTCCTAACCTTGGTATTGCAGTGTCTATGGGCGGCAGCAATCGCTTACCATCAGTTTGCTACCTTTACCTACTTACTACGGTGGCTCAGCGAGCCAAATGGATTTTGGCCTCCAACGTCATTATCGCCGCCTATAGACGCTTTAAACACCAGTAGAGTCACATTTTTTATAATATAGGAAGGCAAACGAGCAAGCGGGTTACCTGATGGTAAGTGAACACCGCCGCCCATGGCCATCAGCTACACCAGAAGGCGTGCGGATACAACCTGTAAACCCCTTTTCCCCCAATTGGGTCTCCGGTACCCACTCGACGAAACACAGAACAGTAGCACTACCATGAGTTTGAAATACTATCCTCGCTTTCGAAAACTATCGCTTTGTCTCTTTCATTGTGATGCATTTGATAGTTTACGTTATGTCAGTTTTCGATGTCAACTCATGGTAGCGCTACAGGTGCTGCTTCACGCCAGCCTTCTGTGAGTGGTATCACTTCTATCGAGCTGGCCCATTCGTGGCGAAGCGTAGTTCTCCCACGGCTAGGGTTGATCCTAGTAAACAATAAAATAAAATATTTACAAAATTGTTCCTACGATCCAATTGGCGCGCAAGCGCGTATTTGTCGCGTCGTAGGAAGGAAGTGGCGGAAGCAAGGGGAGGGAGCTCATCTCCGCTGGTTGTCAACAGGCTCTTTAGCTTTTGTCGGTGAAAATACAAATCCTGGCCGACACTATTACAGGCAAATTAGATGGGTTACTCTATTACTTGAATGTTTCAATGTGTATTTCACAGAGTATTGAATGTTTGGGCAGAGCGCGGCAATTTTTTGCCGCAAAAATTAAGGTTGTTTTAAGTGTATAAGTTGTTGAAGCTTAGTACCTAATGTGCTTTCCCGGATGCGTGGTTAATTATTTCCAGGACAAAAAGAGGATGATCATCAATACGCCACTAAAATGGTAATATTAAGTGGCACTTTAGTTGTAGGGGTGGTCAAATCTAAGCTTTATTCTGGGGAGAAAGAAAAGTCGGTAGCAGAACAGTATTCCGCCCCGGGCGGTGTATCTACCCCCCAATATTCGACTCCTCAATTATGACACCATTTTAGCGCTTTACCCATAATGATCATCATTTCATCCATTAGACATCCACACCTGGACATAGGCCTCCCTTAATGTTTTCCACACTTATCAGTCCTTTTCCACCCGCATTCAAAAAGTCTCGCGACCTTCACCATATCGGTGGCCTGCCACGGCTGCGATATCCCGTACTCTCTACTGGCAAAATTTCATTAGGCAACCTAATATACCTACATACTAAAAAAATTTTATAAGTCAAACATTAAGCTTAAGTATTTTTTCCTTCGAATTAATTTCTTAGTCTGAGAGCACTTACATTATATTGGAAAATTTCAATTCTATTATTTGAGAGGTGCTGTGAATTTTTTATAAACTTGCGACTTAGATTTTGATAATTAGGTCAGGTTGACTTGAACAAGTAGAATCCTTCTCCGCTGTCGTGAAATTATCTTGTTTCAAATTTAACAATAAACTTAGCTTACAGCTATAGAGATAAAATCTATAGAATCCGTTAAGTACTTAGTTTCCGAGATTTTTTGAGGTCATAGATGAAGCCGGCGTGCTGAAATTCGCGGAGGAGCTGGACACAGAGGCCTAGAGGGTAAGATAGTTGGTCTTAGAATTAGCCGAGAAAAGACAGAAATATCTTAACAAACAAAAAGTGCTTACTTTCTCAACTTCATCAAACTTATTATTTCATTTTAACAGACAGTCACCCAGCTGTCAAAAAGTTGTTTAGCTACTTACGTTGCTACCATACCTCACGTTTATTCAAATGTATTTCACACTCGACCTCTTCAAATCCAAGTTATTTGAGCCCCACTTCCTGTAGATAACAGAAACCTAACTTGCCAAGTCACAATTTCCAATCCTCATTTTAATTTGAACTTTAAAACCTTTTTAATCCAAAAGATAAATCATTGTACAAGTAATCAAAAGTTGAAGAGTTTACTAAACGAAGCTGATACGCCCTGAAATTGAAACGACTCAAGACTATTTAACTTAAATTAAATTGTATTTAACTTAGTCGACGTTTATTTATCTAAAGTCAGGTATAATCTTGAAAGTCAAACGGAAGATTAGAAATCAGTGATTAATATTAAATCATAAATAGTATAAGGCTCATTTCTTGATTACAAGATTAACCATCTTGTAGTAAGTATTAATCGGTTTGTAATTATACATTAAGAAAACCAGGCGTTCTGTGTTTCACGGAGTGTACTGGGAGCCCGATCCGGGGGGAAGGGATTTTAAAGTTATGCGTCTACTGATGTAGCGTGTGTCCATTGGCAGCGACAATGGCTTACGATCAGGTTGTTCATCTGCTCGTGTGTTACCTACAAAAAACTTCGACCTAAAGGGGATAGGGAAATCCGGTCACCGATAAATAATCTCTAAATTCACAATCTCTTACTGGAAGCGTTTGATAGACCCCAACAAAGCTGTCATGAGTAGTTTTACAGCGAAAGATTTTGAATTTTTCGATTACATAATTATGCCGTTGACGATTTGGTAAAGGTCGCGGGAGTCCATTGGATGCGGGGGCACAGGACCGATCTGTGTGGAGAACTTTGGGGGAGGCCTATGTCCAGCAGTGGACGTCTATTGGCTGAAATGATAATGATGATGATGATGCCGTTGAAGTCGAAAACAAAATGTCATACATTTTAGGTTTAACCTTAATCCAATCGAAATTTCACCCGTTCATACCTTTAAAATCCGAAAATTATTAAATAGCTCCCTCTTGTGAGTGAAGCCTTCATTGGCAGCGACACTTTTATACGTTCACGCTATATTTTGGGTTTCTTTAATCGAAACTTTGATACATGAAACGAATTGTCTGTAAATATCGTTGCTTCAGATCAATCGAAACTTAATCTGATATCGCAAAACAAACAACGTTATTTTCTTGCTTACTTATTTTTGTTTTTTTTTATGTATCCTTAACTGTTGGTTTAATTTGGAATGCGTAGGTACTAATGGAACGCCTACTGATACTTTAGTATAGGCTCCCGTATCTCCGTTCACTGTCTAATTTTGATTTGCCAAAAAACATTTCTGCAAAAGAAATTTTAGCCTTTATATATTGCCCAAGCCTAACAGGTAGGTATAACTACAACAAAAAACAGTAAAGTATCAGATTGGCCTATATATACATTATATACCGTCCCATTGCACTGAAGGGCCTCTATCATAGAAATCAAGTCATCGCTACTATTAATGGGATTATGCTAAATTATCACGCTTGCTTAATGCGGATTGGTGATCACAAACCCGAGTTATGTTCAAAAAATTCGAAACATACTTTTTGTTCGACCCGGGAATCGAACCGCGACCCGAGATCACGGCCCGGTACTTACACCACTAGAACAACAGGACGGCAGCTGTTGCTTTATTGAAATTACCAGACACCCTGAATCATGGTCTGCAAGTACCCGGGCTTCGAAGCGACAGCTTTGGCTGCAACCGGGAATGACGCACTAAGATCAAAAAGATTAAATGTACCTAAAGACACAATTTATTTAGGTACATTATTTCTAAATATATCTTAGATTTCCTTAGAATATTCTGCTTCCAAATTAGGTACATACCTCCATAGATTTCAATTTTCTTCAACTACTAGTATGTAATTTAAACATTGTTTCATCCCTCTCGTTAGTTTGGTGAGTGAAAGTGACATCGGATTAAATCTCTATTCCAATTTGGGGACAATTATTATTAATACGGGGTCGTGGGACGTGGTACGTACCTTCGATAATTGTTAGAACAAAGATATAGGGATTGGGAAAACGCGAAAATTAATACGGGTATTCTTAACGTATTTGGATTTTTTTTTTAAAATTTATGTGATAGGTAGCAGACGAGCAGGACTGATTACCTGTTAGTAAGCGATTGCCGCCGCCAGTAGTCTACCTCTGTCTTATGCTAAAACATTAAGTACTTAGGTCTGTCTGCGTAGCCTCTTTGTACGAAATATTTTGTATATTTCTATGTCGTGGTGGGTGCCATACGAAAAGTTTCAAAGTTAGAATAAGTAACATCAGGTATGTGGCATGGGTGATAACATGACAATATTTTGATGTGTTCCAGTAATCATAATATAACGTTTAGCAAACGAGGATTTTAAAATAAGAATATGAATTCTTTTGTTTGAATTGGACAGATGACTGGCGCTGATGTATTTGATAAGTACTGCACTTTTATAAAACTAACAAAATGCAATAAAAGTGACAGCATCAGTTCTAAACGACGACCCATTTGGCGTAGTGGTTTGAGCGCCGGTTGAGACGCAAGGGTCGCGGGTTCGATTCTCGCATCAAGACAAATGTTTGTTGATGAAACAGATATTTGTCTTGGGTCTGGGTTTTTGTAGTTCCTTCGTTGTTTCTGGTTTCCATAGTACAAGGGAAAACCTTAGTTTGGGACCAGGACAATGTATGTTACAGTCTCAATTTATTTATTATTTATTTATTTATTAAACTAAAACCAACATTTGACCACGTTTTGTAATAAAAGAAGAGTTCTGTTTCTCTTCTAATAGCTTATAACAGTAAAGATAAAATTAAATGGTCTATTCCAGATATTTTATACGTCACCGCGGCATAGTGGTAGTAGGGATAGTGTGCATAAAAGTCCGCACGTGCCCTGGTAACTAATACGGTGACGTAATACGCTCCTGTGTACACTGGATGGCAGGGAAATAGTGTTGATTGACATTTTAATTAAGGTAGCAAATTAAAATGTGATATTGTATGGCAATACGTACGTACAAGACTGGTCCTAAATATGACGTCATTTTTTTTCTACAAAACATCGTTATTTTTTACGATACGTCAAAATATTATAATAAATAAATTATGTCAATAACACAAGTTAGGTACTTGTTACGCTACGCTACTTAATAAGTAATTAGGTCAATGTAATGAGATGTTGTATTAATTCAAGAATAGCATTACGTGCCCCTAATGAAGTTGTAAGACGAAGGGTTATAAATTGTATTAATCTATAAGGAAAAAAACCTTCCTTTTAACCCCTTGACAGGTCTATGAAGAATTTATCGGTTTTTAACGACTTCATAATTATTATAATTTATTCACAAGTAACATACTTAATAAGGTTCTAAGAAGTGAACGTAGGTACCTAGTTAATATTTTACAGTCCCAAAACAAAAATGACTTGTAGGATACTAAGTTAGCGCAATACGAAGGATGTCTCTTGCTATCTATAATATTATGACGAAAAAAAATGTTATTACTTCACGCATTACGTTACTGGATTGGGAAAACAATATGTACCTTATTTAGGACACCCATATTTAATTAATTTTATTTAGGTAATTTTAGCTAGGCGCGGTGATGGCAGGTGAAGCAAGTTTATGACCGAATGGTGTCCGAGAAACGGCCGACAAAGTCCAGGTCGTCCGGTGGCGCGATGGGTCGACGACATCGCTAAAATCGGAGGGGCTACATGGATCCGAGCAGCTCAGGACCGGGCACATTGGCGAAAGGGAAGGGAGGCCAATACTCCAGCAGTGGGTACTACCGGGCTGATGATGATATTTAATTTCATTTTCTATGTAGATACGATATTCATAATTACAATCAACTAGTGATACAAAATGCTTATAAATTGTTCAACAAAATTATCTTTAACATTGATAAACTCAATGTTTAAATCTCAATCTCTCATCAATCAATTTCCTTGCTACCAAGTGCACAACATAATAAAGCAATAACTGGGCTGTCTTTATGTATGAAATACTGACAACAATCCTCGTGCTAATAGAATTTCCCCTCTAAACCATTCGTATAGATTCCATGTACCTTATCTCTTCGGTTCGAACTAAAGCAAGGTAGAGATAAACCTCTCTCTAGTTTGTACAGGGCACGTTTGTACAGGTTTGTACAAGGCATATCGACAAATACCAAAACCTTGTTCAAATTTTTTTTTATGTGATAGGTGGCAGACGTACAGACGGATCACCTGATGGGCACCTGCAACACCAGTAGAGTCACAAAAGGCACCCTTTCCCCTAATTGAGCCTCCGGTTACCTCACTCACTCGATGAAACAGCTGCTACACGCCAGTTTTCTGTGAAGTGGTATCACTTCATGCCAAAGCGTGGCTTTTCTACGGTTGTTCAACTGAAAAGATCCGATTGCTTATTTGTCTTTACGGCGACTAAGTAGGCAGTGTTGACTGCCTCGGTGGCGCTGTGGGTAGTGGTTCTCTTTTGAAAGCGACGGCTGCACTTGAAGGCTAAGAAAGGAAGGGTTCGATCCCTAAGAGACGCCAAAAATTTGTTACTGATTTTTTCTGTTCAGAAATTCTTAATGACAATTTGGAGCAGTCGAAATTTAATCCCTACATCCGATTTTAAATTACTAAGTCAAAAATTCAAAATGTAAAGGAAAACTTGCATTTTACAAGACTATAGCGGTAGCATCTCCGTGGCGATTCAAACTACCCACACCGCCATCTATTAGCACACTTAGCAACTTGCTCCTACAGTCACGAAAACCTATTCACCCCTTGAATCAGTAGCGAGCGCACGTTAAATCAGGCCGGCAACAGCAATAAGAAAATCAACTAAATATTTATTACAACTTCATTCTTGTTCTTGGAAGTTCGCGGGAACAAACTGCAAACAGGGGCATTAAATTTCAATCACAACACAATATGGCGACCTAGTTCCTGATACTGACTTATCTGGAAGGCTGGATACGCGCGTGCGATTAGTTGGTCGAAAAATACGTAGGTAGATCTGGTAAACTACAAATACAAAAGAGCATAAAACAACAAAATTCTCTAAACCTTAATGAAGAGTGTATTAATTTTTAAAATATCGGTGACGCACTTGTGTAGTCTGTTGTTGTTTGTCCGTTGTAAAAAAATTAATCGTTCACCATGAAAAAAGTAAGACTTACTGATTATTGCATTGCAATAGCGCAGGCACAAATCCTTCAAAAAGTAAGTAGATGAGAACTATAAACTTTAAATGTGGGAGAGCTACGCTTTGGCATGAATGGGGCGGCTTAACCGGAGTCATGCAACGGCCTTACAGAAGACTGACGTAAAGCAGCGCCTGCTCTGTATTTCGACACGTGAGGGTACCAATTGGGGGAGAGGGGGTAAAAGTAGTGTAATTTTTTTTTATGTGGATAGGTAGCAGACGAGCAGGCGGATCACCTGATGGTAAGCAATTGCCGCCGCCCATGGACACACACATTTCAACTGTGGGAGAGCCACGCTTCGGCATGAATGGGCCGGCTCGACCGGAGTGATACCACTGCCTCACAGAAAACCGGCGTGAAGCAGCCCCTGTGCTGTGTTTCGCTGAGTGAGTGAGGGTACCGGAGGCCCACTCGGGGGGGAAGGGGATAAAAGGTTGGCAGCGCACTTGTAACTCCACTGGTGTTGCAAGTGTCCATGGGCGGCGGCAATTGCTTACCATCAGGTGATCCGCCCTGCTCGCCTGCTACCTATCAGTGCGCTGCTAACCTTTTATCCCCTTCCCCCCCGATGGGTCCTCCGGTACCCTCCGGTACTCGGCGAAACACAGTGAGGCAGTGGTGTTTTGTGAGGCAGTGTTATCACTCCGGTCGAGCCGGCCCATTCATGCCAATTCGGCCAATACCTTCCGCACGCGAAATGTGATCACGACTGCGGAAAAGCCCGTACGAAGAAGAAGGGGGTTAAGGATTGGCAACGCACTTATGACTCTACTGGTGTTTCTGGTATCTATAGGAGGCGGCAATCGCTTATGTGATCCGTCTGCTCGTCTGCCACTAACATAAAAACACAAGTCTACCGTCTGCGGGCAGCCGTAGATTCGGTTCTATACGCTAGAATAGGTAATAAAGTTGGATATTAGTTTTAGAGTGGCGCTCAAAAGTGTCAAGTTAGTTTAGAACATGTTATTGTGGGGGTGACAGCGTAAGCCAATTTATCTTGCCCGGTACGATCTAGTTGTCTCCTCCGTGTTTAATCTTAGGTTTCTGAGTTCAATTCTTTGCTTTTGGCTAAGGTTTTAACCATGAGAGAGCAACACACAGAAAACCGGCGTGAAGCAGTTTATGTGCTGTGTTTCGCTGCGTGAGTGAGGGTACCGGAGGCCCAATGCAGGGGAAGGGAATTCCTTAAAAGTTATGCAGTGCACTTGTGACACTACTGGTATTGTAGGTGTCCATGGGCGGCGGTAATCGCTTACCATCAGGTAATCCGTTGCCTCGTCTGCCACCTATCTCATAAAAAAAAAACATTCTCCCACAAGCAGCTGCCAACGATGGTGTGTCCGAGCAGATACGACCTAGAGATCTTCAACAAAGGCCTTATTCCTTCCTTAAGAGTCGGCAACGCATTTGTGATGCCTCAGGTGTTGCAGATGTCCATGGGCGGCGGTGATCACTTACCATCAGGTGAGCCGTCTTCTCGTTTGTCCGCTATTTCAGATGACAAGAAAATAATATAAGGTGACAAATAAAAGCACAAATAAAGGTAGTAAGTAGGTAACCAACACGTAAATTTCGTGCTATTATATTCCATTTCACAATGACACGTCGATAGAATGATACATCCAAACGACGCATTCATTGCAAGCAGTTTAATACAAATTGAAGTTTTTGATAGTACATACGCGAGATAGCTTATATTGTATATTGCAATTGGTGACATTGGATTAAACCACAAAATAAATATTGACACAGAAGGCTGACTGCCCACTAAGAGCTAAAAATATGTCATGTACTCACGCATGCGCACTAACGGCTTTTTCGACCACATTAATCCTAACTTATGACATAAGATTGTCGAACTGTCGAGGTCTGTGGTAGAGGCCAGGTACATGTACTCATGCCGGGCAACAACCCTAGCATATGTCAACGAACTCTTCTAAATTCAAAATCAGACTGAGTCTACCTTCTGTGTGTCATTTTGTGCTAATAGCCTGAGGTGGCGGCTGGGAATAAGTCATACCTAATGGTTCTTCTCGATTAAAATTGCAGTCACTAATTCAACTGTAAGTGTGCCGGTTTTTCGTTTATAAGTGGGTATAAATACCCATAAATTTAAAGTAGTAATCAAAAGAAAAAAAAATCTTCCTGATTGACGAACGAGAATCCAACTAAAGTCACGTAGGCATATACACGAAACAGAGGGAGAAAAGAACCCTTGATTGGTACTCACAACCCCTAATGACTACGGGGTTGCTTTCAATGGTCGTAGAAAAAGAATGAACTTTTTTTTAATAATCATCGACAATTATAGGTATTTGTTAGAGCTTCAACAAGGTATTGATAATCCTGTATACCCAAAACTGGAATTCAAGACCAAAAGACAAAACTTGACAGTTTAGTCTGTATAATAAGAAAATAATGCCAAAAAGGTTGGCGAAACCTAAAACCGTCACTTAAAAATGTTTATGATGTAGATTTTTAGGTCTTGAATTCCAGTTTAAAGTATAGAATATGGTAAGCAAAGATCGTAAAGAATTGAAATGGGGTTAGGCAAATCAATTGCGTTTAAGAAATAATCATAAGTCGAAAAGAAGGCCACGCTTCTGTATGAATGGACCGACTAGACCGGAGTGATACCACGGCCTCGCAAAAGACTAGCGTAAAGTAGCCTGCGCTGTTTACCCGTGTGAATGAGGGTACTGGAAGCCCAATTGGAAGGGAAGAGGGTTACTGATAGCAAACCGGAGCTAAGTTAGATAAAAATCTACAGACATTTTTGCTCGACCCGGGATTCTAACCCAAGATACCAAGATCACGGCCCAGTACTTAAACCATCAGACCAACGGGGCTTTAATAGTTGTTATCAATCATCCAATCAGCAACGCAGCTGAAACGTCAAGCAGCAAGGGGCGTTAGTTTTTAAGCAACGTGCTTAAAAACTAACGCCGCGATAATTCTTCCGTTCATTCGTTAGGCCTTACAGAACATCAGTGTGAATCAGCACCTACGCTGTTCTTCCGAGTGAGTGAGGGTTCTGGAGGCCCATTGGAGGGAAAGGGGATTAAGGGTTGGCAGCGCACTTGTGACTTGTACTGTTGCAGGTGTCAAAGGGCGACGGTAATCGCTTACCATCAGATGATCCGTCTGCTTGTCTGTCACCTAATACATAAAAAACCCGTCTATAATAATAATGAATAGAAAGTATATAATTTTATACCATCAATGACATAGTCTATATTAACTAAATCAAAAACTAAACCCCAGCAAATTCTAAAGGTCAATAATACGAACCCTGCTATAATTTGTCAGGTGGCATTACACAAATTTGGACCTGAGTACAAATAGTGTGCACCCAGCTTAAAGGGGTTAATTGGTGTTAAAGTTTGAATTTATCGACTAAGGTTTTCAGAGGGCAAATATGCCTGTATTGATAATAGAGTTTACTTTGAAGAAGGGTCTATTTGTTAGGGCTTGGGGAAGGTTTTGGGAACTATTTATTGGAACTTATTAAAATGTTGAAAAACTTTTTGGGAAAAGTAAATATTGTGAAAGTTGAAATTGCTTTCATGGTTGGAAACAGATTTATGATGGAGCTTGCCGGGTTTTAAAACCACTTACTGTTGAATATGTTAAACAGGTAACTTATTTAACAATATTAAATATAGTTGACGTAGGTCTGATTTTTATATCCGTAATCAACTAAAAAATAATCAATAGTCAAAATATAGTTAGACAAACAATCCCAACAGTAGTAAGTATAAACAATGGCGATATTTCTAACCAGTTGATAAGTTAAATTTATTTTTATGCTTAAAAAACCCAAACAAAATTGAGTTGTATTAAGTATACACATACAAATCAAGTATTTGTATAATGCAACGAGAAAGTTTAAAAACATAGCTATATCTAGTAATAGCTTCAAAAAACCTTTTGAAAAGACATAACACATAAATTTTTACAACTATGACATGTAATTAAACTAAAGTATACATTTATTTAGTAGTTAACAAATGCTTATTTTTACTACGGAAAAACATCCTTTAACATTACATGGGCAAAGAGGGAACTGAAAACAATAATATACACACTTTTACAGGTGCCTAAAACTAGAAATCAATCGATTCTGCCATAAACCTAAGGTACTTTCCTATCTTCATTAGAAATTAGAGTCCAAATCCGATTGAATCCTTAAAATTAACGGTCAGGCTAAATTTAACATTTCTCAATTTCCATTTCCTAGTTCGGAAAACTGCAGACCTACCTCAGTAATTTCGGACATATTTGATACGGTTCATCTGAGCTCGGGATATATTTAGCTTCATTACAATTCGACAGGTAAAGTCAAAAGTTAGTAGAATTGGTCGACTGGAGCCGTAGATATTTCGAGCACGTAGATAGGGGATGGGGGTATGCGAGAGTGGTAGTTTTTTTAGAAAGTCACCTTTCACAGACTATAGCAGACGACGGATCACGTAATGGTAAGCGATTGCCGCCGCCCATAGTAATAAATAAAAAATAAATAAATAAAACTTTTATTTCAGTAAAAAGTTACACAATTTTACAAAAAGTTGTCGTAGTCACCTTGTAAGCAAAAGAATGCCTGTGTCAGGCGACTACGCTCTTGCATAACTAAAAGTTATGTTACAATTTTTGATAATGTAGGTTTTACAAAAGTATATTATGTAGGTAGTTCTTTCAACAAACATTTTTATTTATAGGTACTAATCCCTAAGTGTATAAATACTACGTATTTTATGTGATGTTAAGTGTGTGTATGTGTATGTGTGCAGGTGTATGCGTATGGGTGTGTGTCAACATAAGTGCATAGACACCTGCGACACCAGTAGAGTCACAAGTGCGCTACTAACGTGGGCCCCCGGTAATCTCACTCACTCGAAGGAACACAGCGCAGGCGCTGCTTTACGCCGATCTTCTATGATGCCGTGGTATCACTCCGGTTGAGCCACTTAATAGGAAGTAGGTATTACCTAATAACAATATCCTTTGGAGCACTTGTAACAGATATCAGGCAACAGAAGAACACAAATATAATACTTAAATACACAATTATATAACACCCAGACACTGAACCAACAGAAACGTTCATCATACGAATGTTTGTCCAGGTTGGGGATCGAACCCATTACCTTTGGCTTATGTGGCTGGGTCACTACCAAATGCGCTATCCGGCCAGTCAATAATGAAACTAAAATGTAACTAGCGTTAACTGTGGTGCAATCCACAAAGGGGGATTATCTGGAGACTCTAATTTTTAACGAACCATGATTTTCATTAAAAATCGTATCCGTAATTTCTATCTTTTCCGTTTTTTATGTAGAAGAACCTGATACTTACGAAACAGCGGTAGCTTACATAATATTTGACATTCATAAATGATCTATAAGGACTCAAATTGAATAAGAATATTTCTATTTCCTAAATTTCTTTAAGAAATTTTCCACTCTTGGTTCCGTTCAGCATCGGGTGAATCCAAGTGAATTTTTCCGACGATTGGCAAATTAGAGCGTGCGAGCCCGTCTGCAGATATCGCTCCCGATTCCCCCCTCCCCCCTTTACCTAGAGTCGCAAGGATGTATCAGAAAACCAATAATATCGAAGTCATATTATCGACTTTTATATTGGTGCTCATCACCATAATCTCAGCGTGTTTTTGTTGCGTTCCAGATAAGGTGGTGGTTATTTCAATACCGATTTTGTCTTTGCAATATGAAACTCTGCAATGGTAACATTTTTAGAGTCATTATCTTAAAATGGAAGGTTTGAGGAACTGTCCGAAACGTATTTTCTCGCGATTTGTTACTTAACCCACCTGTTTAATATTATGATATTGCTCAAATAGATTTCAAAATTCGGAGTTTCTTGTTCGGATCCGGAGGAACATTCTCGAGATTTTGACGTTGAAGTCGAATTTAGACATTCAATTTATCCATGCAAATCTCTAATTCGGCTTGAATTTCAAGCGCCCTAGAGTATAAGGCAATTTATTCTCGATTTTTGATATTCATCTATAGGTCAGAATTGCAAGCATATCTCAAATGACATCTCTACTGCTCAGCTGCACTTGGGCCTTCGTTAAAATCCCCAGCGTAGCAATTTTTTTTTGTCCCCTGATCTTTATTCCGTGCATAAAATAATATTTCCGATTGGTTGCTTGTAGGAACAACCGTTGCCAAAATTTAATACTGTTAACTAGTAATTTGATCGGTAAGTAAGCAAGCAAGCATATTCCGTAAAATATAATATTCTGAATCGGTAATCGATGTGCAAGTATCGATATATAAATATCGATAGAATACATTTGCGTCTCTAACGATCTAGATCTACTCATAGATGCTTCCTAGTTTTTTCTTGAAGATGCTAGTAAGGACCCAGCTGGGATGCCCTACGAGCGAGACCTTTTTGTACTTCTTTTACAATCTCGAGTACGCGTCAGATTTATGTTAGACTGATAGTTGGTTATTATAATGCTAAGTAATAAGCAGTTTTAAGAATCCCATCAAAAACATAATGTAACATTTAATGCCTAGCCAAGGTAAAAAAGAGTTTTGTGTGTTGAGTTCACCGTCAAAAGAAATGATATCTAAATAGATGCCAAGTTCAATGGTAAGTTATCTCTTGGTATGACATAAAAAAGTATAAAATGTATAATGTGTATGTATGTGTAATGTACAAGCGATAAGACCGCCTTATTGTTATTATCGCTGTTGTTTTACTCATGTATTCTGTATCTGCAATAAATAATATCTATCTATATATAGTTATAAAAAAAACTGAAGTTTCTTCCCGGATCTTCTCATTAAGATCAACTTTCCTTACCGTTACCCTCACCCATAGGTTGGCCTTACCCTCACTCTTTCTTATACATCCTCACAATGAATGACGATAACGCCCAATTGGGGAGGAGGGGGCTTCGAGGTTGGCAGCGGTCTTGCGACTCTGGTGGTGTCTATAGACAACAGCAATCGCTTACCATCAATTGATTCGTATGCTCGTCTGCCACCGATTACGTAAAAAAACTCCCATTTTACTTTGTCGTAATTTTCTCCTTGCTTTCGATCATATTATTATTAAGCGTGGTGATTAAGCCAAATCCTATCATAGTAGCGATGACTTGAATTCTATGATGGAGGCTTTACCCTGCAGTGGGACAGTATATAGGCTGATACTTAACTTTATATTATGTTGCAGCTTTCAATCCTTCGGTTCTCCACATGACGAGACCTGCACGAGGCGTCGAACAATAAGCAGACAAAAGCATGAAGTGGCCGCGTCGAGGGCTCTCAACACCGTGCTTGGGAGAATAAAAAATGTCTGCGAGGTTATAGTTAAGGTATCATGTTACCTAATATTGTTAGCGTTGAGTTATTGTGTATTTTGTTAAGTTAACCCCGTGAGTTTTTTTTTTCAAGCAATAAAAAATATAAACATGTTCTTGGCTATTGTCTACAGTGTTTTTTGTGATGCATTTTCAAAAGTTGTAGATAGATACTCTTTAATGCACAAAATGCATATAACAGAACTTAATGTTGGTAATTTACAAAGACAATTTCGGCGGTCTTATCACTGATAGCGATCTCTTCCAGAAAACCCTGGTGTAGAGAAATACAGTGAACTAACAAGGGATAAGGCAGTGCAGATCTGTTATGTAGGTAATAAGATTATAATAGCTTCATATCAATCAAGTCTTATACCGATTTTTCAGTGAAACGTGATTAAAGGGATGAAAATGGTCATAGATACTGCAGATGTATTGTTAAATAAAATAAACATAAATCCTTTCACAACGAACTAAGCTAAACATTATCCAATCTCACTTGCCGTTAAAAATAAGAGGCAATTATGGATAAAAAGAACAGTGACTACGTTGAATTATCCATTAAAAAGATACGCTGAATATACGAATATAGAGGTAGAATAAGAATAAACTGGACAAATGAAAAGTTAGGTTGTAAGGAAATGGTTCCGTACAAATAATAAACGATTAATTATTTTTTTTATGTGACAGATGGAAGACAAGTAGACGGACCACCGCCCATAGACACCTGCAATATTTTTTTTTTTGATGTGACAGGTAGCAGGCGAGCAGGCGGATCACCTGATGGTAAGGAATTGCCGCCGCCCATGGACACTTGCAACACCAGTGGAGTTACAAGTGCGCTGCCAACCTTTTATCCCCTTTCCCCCCGAGTGGGCCTCCGGTACCCTCACTCACTCGACGAAACACAGCACAGGGGCTGCTTCACGCCGGTTTTCTGTGAGGCAGTGGTATCAATATCAGTCGAGTTTAAAGTGTGCTGCTTACTTTAACCCCCTTTCTCCCCAATATGGGCTCTAATACCTTCACTCAGTCGACGAAACACAGCACAAGCGCTGCCTCTGTGAGTCCGTAGTATTACCAATTCCTCCGGTTGGACCGGCCCATTCAGGCCGAAGCGTAGCTCTCGAATGGTTGCTGCTTGATGTCAACGAGGCCTCCGAGTCTTCCGACGCTCATCGACCGATCCCAGAGGAGGCTCCCAAGACACATCATCAAAGAAGCCAATGGTACGTCTCGTAGACTCCGCTGGGACCGGCCAGCTCTAGGCACCAGTGGGGATGGCATGAACCACATTTTTCCAACTGAAAATGAAAAACACAAATATGAATCTCGTTGCAGCCCATGTATTTTATCTACCTACAATATTTATCAACGCTCTAAAGTAACAATTTTTTAAAGCTTCTGTCAATAGGTTGTCTTCTGAGTAAGCTCGATTAATTTTTTTGTAGGTTTCTTCTCAACTGTAGAGTTCAGTATTAAGCCATTTGCAAGCCTATATTCAATATAGGTAAAATTACTAAAATACTCGGACTAAAAAAGTAAAAAATTATTGCACTTAGTAAAGTAAAGTAAAGTATCAGCCCACTGCAGGGCAAAGGCCTCCATCATAGAAATCAAGTTATCGCTACTATGATGGGATTAGGCTTAATCACCACGCTTGGCTAATGCGGATTGGTGATCACAAACCCGAGCTATGTTTGAAAAATTGGAAACATACTTTTGCTCGACCCGGCACTTTTTTTTTGCACTTACAATATTTATATTTTCTTGTTGTAATTTCTTGATGTAACTTAGGTACGTACTAGGTACATAATAGGCTTGTTTCCAAGGTTAGAGATTGGAAGATTTTTTGTATAAAATGGAGAAATAACGGTAAAAAAAAACTATATACAAGAATTTAGTTTGATATTTTTTGTCATCAGTCAATTAAGTTAGATCTAAATTTGATACGTAACTTGATTTTAAAAGTATTAACATTTACTAAATAAATTATATACAATTAGATAATTCATGCAATTTTGAGCAACTTTTCTTTTGAAACCATTTTCATAAACGCATTATTTAATATAGCTATCGAACAAAGGTCTCCCGTGATGAACACAAACTAGCACGCTGTGACGTCACAGCGTAGCAGGGCCGTTGTATGGAGCGTTTTGACAAGGTTTATTTTATGTGATCTTTGAATGGTGATATCTCGGAGAATATTCATGCTAACAGAATAATCTTTTGCCGATGTTTCTACTTTGGAGAGCTTCTTTGATTACTAATCAGAAAAAAAAATTGGAAACAGGCCTATTATGTAGTTCTTTAGCGGTTCTTTCTTTAGCAAAAAATATGTAAAGGTCTTCCTTAGTAGGTGAGCCCAAGAGGGCTACCTACATCCGACACGGGTGCATTCAGCGATCAATAAAAGAAGTCCACCATTGTTTAAATATTGTAAGAGGCAAAGATGTAAGAGGTAGCATTTTTATTTAGAAAACAAAATATCCTCAAAACACAACACTAACCTTTAACCCTATCTATTTGTTAGTATAACAAAATGTTTACCCCCAACATTTTCCTTTGCTCGCAGCGTTTTCCGTCGCTCGCAGACATTGTAATTAACCCTTACTGGGAACACAAAAGGCTTTTTATTAAATTTCTTAGGCGCTAATTCCGCCCCTGATCCGTGAGGCCTGTGAGCAGTTTGAGAGTTAGAGATGCGGGTAAAACATAAAATAATTGGAAAAAAATTACTTACTTACTTACTTACTCCACTGGCTCAGCGATCCGAAACGAGTTTTGGCCTCCGAAACAAGAGAACGCCACTTTGGTCGATCCTGCACTACTTGTTGCGGGAATAACGGGAATCGAGTGAAAATCGTCATTTTGTACTGGTATCCATTCTTGCCATGTTAGGTTGGCGGCCATTTTATTTAGCTAAGCACATTCCCAGCTATTAACTTTTAAACAAAAAAAGAAAACAAAATCCAACTCGGTTCATGCGTTCGGGAAACACACACTATCTAATATTATATTTTGTTTAATTGCTAAAAATAAATAAGTAATGGAAGCGTCGAAAACCGATAACCGAAAACATTCAGTATTACTTTAATATGAAGTTCATTTTGAACCTCTACATCACTATACAGGTCGACCTCATTTTCTTAGAGAAATGAGGTTATGATTAAGTCTATAACATAGATAATAACACCATGTATCTAAATAGGTTTACCTAGCTGACAACTTAGTGAATTTTTTTTTTTTATTATCTCGAATAATATTCTTCGAAATATTTCGGTCAATGTAAAATTTGTTAACGTAGAGCATGTACGGACCATTAAAATAAGAAAAATCGCATATCTTGGTCACATCTTAAGTAAACGATAATACCTACCACCTTCTCCAGATTATCATGATGGGAAGATTGCTGGAAAACGCAAAATCGGAAGGCGAAAAATGCCATGGCGCAGGAACAAAGTAACGACATTGGGCTGGCATCAAATCCGTTGAACAACTTTTTAGGCTTGCCATGGATAAGCCACGATTTAAAGAGCTGATGGCCAATCTTCAGTTATGAAGCGGCACTTCAAGAAGAAAAAAAAATGTCAAAATCTGTGTATTGTATTTGCTAAATTTTCATAGCATTTTCATAACTGCAATATCGGTTTAACACTAGAAAGACCAAGGCAGTCAAATTGGCGGCAAAGCGATTTCATTGTTGAATATTTCACAAATTATATTTTTGTTTCTTTTCATATTTTATGACTTTTCCTAATTTGCTATCGTTTAGCCAAATCTGTATAAAAAAGAAAATAACAATATGTTTTATGTGAGTTTCGATGACAAATACCTACTAAGACTGCGCACCGTCAATGTGACCGCATACATATAAAGGCGGCGATAAGAATAGTAAACAACGATTTCTTAATGAAAACCGATACTGATATAACTCTTCCTTACTACCATCTATCAAGCAAAACCAGGAAAAAATGTTTTTATATTGAGTAGGTACTCCACACCCCAACGTAAGCATAGTTACTGATCAAAGCTAGTTGCCTCATACAGATGAATATTATAATGCAACCAAATTTGGCGTAGACAACAAAAATGGCACGCAAATACACCGAAAGAGCTAGAAATCGGAGATGGCCTGTTCACGTTTTTACAATATACTTGATTTAGTAGCTATAAACTCGTGGATTCTATATCAAAACGTCACAGGAAAAAAAAACTCGTCATAATTTTATTCTTCAACTAGTGAGCGTACTACGTGAAGAGCATGTTTGAAAAAAAAAACCACTTCTACTGCTACTCAGAGACCAGAAACTAATTCTGAAACAAGTGTACCATGTACTACAAACAATAAGAGGTGGCAAAGTCAAATCAATAGTAATAGTAAAAAATAAAAAATGTGAAAACTGCACTATCTTAAGAAAGCTGACTGTGCAAAATGTACAAAATAGTCTTAAAAAACTATTACTTGTTACAAATGTTACTAACTGTAATGCTTAAATGTTTACTACTATTAAAATAATAATTTGTTTATTAAAAATCTTTAATAATTTCATAAGTATTCACACTTAATCTCTAGTACCGTCAAATTGACCGCTGCGGTCTTTGAAGGTATAGCATGAAGCCCGGCCCTTCTAGTGTTAATAACAAGAAAAAGAAAAAACAAAAATAATTCAAAATTCCGTTACATCCACACATATTTTATTACCTATACGAAACAAGAAAATTAATAGAAACGACAAATTTTAATTTCCTAACTTCATGTCTCATTACAGGTAATCAAATAATCAATTCCTTAATTTGCGACACCGTACACTTCAATGTAAGTACAACACTGATAAATTTCTTCACTCAATTCTCGTCTTAATGTCAAACTCGTTAGGTTTAATTTCAATAGAGGAATTTTGAGTGGTTGTAGTAATCTGTGTGGCTGTTTGTACCACATTCTATAAAACGACGTGCTTGTTTCAGTGATGGCCAAATGTCATAGCGTCAAGAATGAAATTCTTACTTTGGTGTGTCTCAATTTTTCTGGTGCTATTCCTTCATTCAGCTGAATCTAAGCCGAGGACTGCGCTACTACAAGGTATTTTTAAATACGATAGGGGCTAGCATAAACACTGCAATAATTCGCATTTCTTGTTGTTAAAAATCGACATTCAGAAACAGCGGCAGATTTGTCAAAGTTTATTATCAAACGTTTATTTTCAGACCCCGTCTAATGTTCATCAATATGCCTATAAAAACGGAAGACTCTATGTAAGTTACCTACATTGATTTTGCTTAGCAGAATCACCATTTTATTTTATTAATTCTGCATTCAAAGAAAAAATATTTTAAGTATGAACCGTGTGATTGTCTGACGCATACATTTATTTATTATGACTTAGGGATCTTCAATAAACAATTACATTATGGTTTGTTCTCAGCGCGATACTTTGAAAATTAAGGGCGAAATGTTAAATATATTGCATCTTTGCAGGCTAATGGACCACTGAATGGAAGACTAAAAGTCCAACCTAAGGGCTATGGCCATTTGCATAACCTTGGTTGGAATAACTGCTGCTGGGGCCACGGCTAGTGATCTCTGTAAAATGTCTAAATATAATCTTAATGTCTAACCGTCTTTTTAATTATCATCATCCTTATTACAGCCAATAGACGTCCACAGCTGGACATGGAAATAAACAGTTCATACGAGTTTTATTGTTCTTCAACCCGTAATCATGTCTCCTCCCCACTCTTGCGATGAGGAAGCGTCGCTGGGGTTAAGTATGTATGCCTCCGGTCACACCCGGAGGAGAGCCTTACATAACCCGCCTGCCCCCGGCAGTAGGGTAGTATGAATATGGAGTCGCAAGACTACGTTGGCCCACTTCGGGTCAGCGGCATTCCACAAGCAGCACTGGCGAGCCTCGCAGTCCATGGATGTTGGAGTTCGCGGTGGCAAGGTTCGTCCGTTTTCCCCGTGCCTCACCCCGAGCCTGGATTTGCCGGGATAAGTCGTTGGGTTTTTAGTGGGTATGCCTCTGGACGACTGGTTAGCAGAGGCCCAACCCAGAGGAGAGCCCCACACTACCCGGTCGCCTCCCGCAGCGGCCGGTTGTACATAAGGCAGCATTTCCCCATCGTCACCAAAAAACAGAAAAGCTGCATTCCCCAGCGTCAATAAAAAAAGGTGAGGTTAGTTTGGGGTGAAATAATGGAAGGTAGTTCACCCCCTTATATCCCTGTTTGTATTAAATCAGTAATATCAGTACATAAAACTTACCCAAAATATCCAATGTAAATTAATTGACACGGGTTTTTCAATTATGTACAAGTAGTGACTCATTTCACCAATCAACCAAAGTGATTAAACGAGTTAAGTAACAAACGTCTAATTTCAAATTTCATGTATGATCCGCAAACCAAAATATCTAATCAGTTTTGCCGTGTATCACTAGTGTTGGGCAGAATGGGACTTAAATATTGATAAAAGAAAATGAATAGAGTCTACTTGCGGTCACAGGTCGAGAAACGGCATCTCAGCAGGCCTTTAAGGTGAGGGTGACAGACTCAATAGGCACTTTGTTTGTTCTTTAGTGCCTGTCAACCTCATATTTGGATCTCACGGACGCTTACCATCAGGCGGAGCAAAATAATAGTAATATTGTAAAAATAACAAGCACAAAAAAGGCACGGAACCAGTGTCCGTGAAATAGATGTAAAATAAAAAAAATCTTATAGCTATTGCTTAGAGCTTACTAAAGTCCTTGAGTGGAGACCGCGACTCGGCAAACGTAGTGTTGGACGCCCTGCTACAAGATGGGATGACGACATTCGAAGGCTGGCTGGAGTGAGCTGGATGAGAGTAGCCGAAAATGGGGAGCGGTGGCGTGCATTGGGGGAGACCTATGTCCAGCAGTGGACGAGCGTGGGTTGCTAATGAGAGCTTACTACTGCCACCATTATAGATACTTATGGCCGTCATGGGTCATTCTTCGAGATCTAACTTTGGTGGAACTCGTTAAATCCAATAATCCTACGAAATTAACATCAAATTCTTATGTAACACATAAGGATGTTACTGCTATTACAGATTTTTCCGTAAATTATGATTCTAACTTTTGATATTTTACTTAAATGACAACTAAGGCTTAATTAACGTCTTTGAGTGCGGCAGTAAGTTGTTGTCAATGTGTACAGATTTTAAAAGAGTATAAAAATATGGGCACTAAACTTGTAAGAACACAGCATTAATCCCAACACCGTTGATAAGTTAAGAACAAAGCAATCCCACTATATAATCATTTTACGGTATGTATGTATAGCCTCTTGTTAATTCATTCAACACTACAAATCTCAATCAATATAAGTAGGTAAACATACCGAGAAATTAAGTTTTAAGACATTTCGTCTAGTATGAAGATCATATTGTGTTCCCTGGTGCTTTTCCTCAGCACAATCGAATCAAAGCCAAGCTTACGCCACAAGGTAAGGTTTTATTTTGAAAGGTGGCAGACAAGCAGATGGATCATCTGATGGTAAGCGATTGCCGACACCAGTAGAGTCACAAGTGCGCAGCCTACCTTCAACGCTATTTCCCACAACTGGGCACCACTTACTCAATTGACGAAAGACAGTACAGGCGTTGTTAGGTCGTGGTATCACTCCGGTCGAACCGGCCTATTAAAGCCGAAGCATGCAGTACTTTACTCAAAATAAAGCTATCATTCTTAAGTTGAAGTTTATTGTATTAATTTTTATTTTAAACAAAAACATAATGTTATAAAGCACTGCTAATTTAACTAGGTACGTATTATTTATTGGATAAAATTAAACGTAAATAAAAACTTCCAATCTATTCTTATTTAAGGTGCAGTTGAGACACAGGTGACTTATTTTTAAGATATTTTACTCTAAAAACACATTTATTGTCCACATGTATAAATAAACTTTATTGATTCTAACGTTTTCTTACAGTCCCTACTTACGAGTATGTACCAATTTTAATTATTTTTCAATTTGGTTTTTATGTTAACTTCCAAAACGTGGTATATGACAACCCTGATAAAAAAAAACAAACGCGTTAGTTTAAAAAACTAAAACTAGCCTGCGTAAAAAAACCCCAAAACAGGAAAGTGGACCTATCCGATTGCTGTTTTAAAAAAAAGCAGTCAGTCGGATTATATGACTACAATTAAACCGTATAGAAAAATATATTTTTCCCTAATAAGCCGCGGGTAATATATTATACCATGGGATACAGCTAATTGTTTCTTTTTTACAGATTAACACAAAACAAGACGGCAAATACAAAGTCTGCATTTTTAGTCCGCCTCCGGGACAAGAGTTTTGTTATGGACAAAGTGGAGTTAAGCCTCGTAAGAATCATCACTTATCATCATCAGCTTAAATAAATTATATATAATATTTTATGTGGTAGGTGGCAGACGAGCAGATGGATCACCTGATGGAAGCGAATGCCGCCACCCATAGACACCTGCAACACCAGTAGAGACACAAGTGTGCTGCCAACCTTTATCCCCCTTTCCCCCCATGGGCCTCCGGTACCCGCATTAACTCGACAAAACACAGCGCAAGCGCCGCTTCACGCCGATCTTCTGTGAACCCATGGTATCACCCCGGTTGAACCGGCCCATTCATGCTGAAGCGTGGCTCTCTTACGGTAATACTGTCCCACTGCAGGGCAAAGGCCTTCATCATAGAAATCAAATCATCGCTATTATGATGGGATTAAGCTTAATCACCACGCTCGCTCAATGTAGATTGGTGATCAAAAACCCGAGCTACTCGTATGTTCGAAAAATTGGAATCATACTTTTGTTCGACCTGGTAATCGAACTCGGGACCTTGGGGTCACGGTACTTAAATCATCAGACCAAACGGGGCAAGAATTGCCAATAGATAGCGCTGGGCGTCGATTACATTGTGCATGTGTTTCGTTTTAAATCCGGGTTACGTTTTCCTTGTGGTTATCCATGGAAACTTTCTCTTTAAAAATAGTATTGTTATATTATTATGAGCCCAAAATATCCTACTACAGGGCATAAGCCTCCCTACCCTTTTTCCATCTACTCAGGTCCTAGGCTGCGGTAGACCAAAAAACAAGTTATTTTGTAACGCGAAAATTAAGAATTATTACAAAAAGAATTGTTGTATAATGAGAAAGAATAATTAATTTAGTTTTTTTTTAAATTGCAGGAAATGATGATTTAGTCGGTAAGAATTAAACTTATATTACACGGCTGTTGCAACGTAGCCGAAACGTCAAGCAGTAGATCAGTAGCGCTACCATGAGTTTACAGTGACCGAACTCGCCAGCATCTGCGTAAAAATAATCTATGAAAAAGTGTACAGCGCCTCTAGCGGTCACTTGAGAAACTAAAATCTGTAGTATCGAGTTGTCAAATCGAAACCTATCGAAATGTATTCGCTAGCGAGTAGCGTTTTCGTAGCGCTACGAGTTGACATCGAAAACTGAAATAACGTAAACTATTGCTGTGTCTCTTTCAAATGCATCACAATGAAAGAGACAAAGCGATAGTTTTCGATAGCGAGGATAGTATTTCAAACTCGCTAACGCTAGCGAGATTTTTAGACCATGGTACGTGTTCAAATACCTACATACAATACATACATACATACAATGTACATTGTATGTAGGTATCTATTTGTGACGTTTCGGCTACGTTGCAGCAGCCGTGTTTATCCTAACAAGAAACGTCGCGTTAATTTCCCGTTTTAATATTTAATAATAACTTATTTTTACAAATTGCAGGTACTTCTGCGCTTCAAGGTGATGTCCCTTCTCGTTTGGCCCTTCCAGTTATACCTTTTATACCTATTCTATACGCTGCGACGTTTTTAGGCGCATTAAGTACCATTGTAAATTCAAGCGGCTAATTGGTTTTGCTTAATTGTTAACTAACTACTTCATACTTACTCCATTGCGACGCAAAACGAATCTTGGCCTCCGAAACAAGAGAACGCTACTTTGGTCGATCCAGGGGGTCTACTCCGCCGAACGATAAACGATATATCGTGCCAATAATCGTGTCGGAGCCTACTCTAAGTGCCATCGTATCGACTGTCGTTGATACGAATATACGAACGATATTGCTTTGACAGTTCTTACAAAAACCCTACTCTAATACATCATAAAACGATACGAATAATTGAATTTGACAGCTTCACAAACGTCAAATCGACGAACATTCCTACGACATGTCTGATGGTGTCGTAAAGATTATCGTTTCGTTGTGATTTTGCATTTAAAGACCCATATTACTGTTCTCCGGACTAGTATCTTCCTTTACCATTGACCCCAGCTTTGTTTAATAGATTTCGGTTGTGATGACGATTGGATTTTGATTTACATAAATCAAAGTATTTTTGGCGCGAACCCTCGAGTGTGTTCTGTGTGTTTTCGCTGCTTTACCCCTGTTTTCTTTATAATTTTTGACCCGAACTGCCTAAGGACTCTTGCTTTCGCCACTTATAATACGACTCGGACTAAGCTGTGATATTGATTTTGGGATGGGAATTGATGAATAGTGCTGCAGTTGCCTTGCTTTCTTAGACAATGTCTTAGTTATTGAGGATGATGAAGAATGATAATAAAAGCACCTATTGTTAAATTATATCTTGTTGTTTTCAATGTTTTCTCTACCTTATCCACACAATAAAGGGCTATGGGTTATGAAACCCAAGCGCTGCCTGCATTTGGAATGAGTTTTTGTTGTTGTTGCGCAAAATAATATGGTTAATAAAGGCATAACCTGTTAAACTTCTATGTAAAATTACTCAAAAACCTAGCCTCCTTGAATTACGATTTTATTTTCTTATTAATCAGCATTACATGCTCTTTTAATCAACGTATATTTCATTCATTATATTTTTGAATAAAATGTGGAAGCAAAACGGAGTGATTATATTCTCTTTGGTGGAAGCATATAATACAATGTACTCTGTGGTGGAAGCTGTCACAGCTCTTTTGTGTCATTTTTTTTAGCCATTTATGGTCCACACTGAAGAATAATAAACCAACAGCCAAACTTTTTTTTAATTTCACAATCATTCGTTCACGAACATCCGAACAAAACAAAAGTAAATTGTCTATACTTACGATAATCGACACTGATTACGAACATTTCTTATAGTAGGGTACATGCGAATAATTTCGAACCAATGTCGTATCGTTACGAATAGTTCGTTGTCGTTTGGCGGAGTAGACCCCCAGAGTACATTGTATTATATGCTTCCACCAAAGAGAATATAATCACCCGTTTTGCTTCACATTTTATTCAAAAATATAATGAATGAAATATACGTTGAATAAAAGAGCATGTAATGCTGCTTAATAAGAAAATAAAATCGTAATTCAAGGAGGCTAGGTTTTTGAGTAATTTTACATAGAAGTTTAACAGGTTATGCCTTTATTAACCATATTATTTTGCGCAACAACAAACAAAAACTCATTCCAAATGCAGGCAGCGCTGGGTTTCATAACCCATAGCCCTTTATTGTGTGGATAAGGTAGAGAAAACATTGAAAACAACAAGATATAATTTAAACAATAGGTGCTTTTATTATCATTCTTCATCATCCTCAATAACTAAGACATTGTCTAAGAAAGCAAGGCAACTGCAGCACTATTCATCAATTCCCATCCCAAATCAATATCACAGCTTAGTCCGAGTCGTATTATAAGTGGCGAAGCAAGAGTCCTTAGGCAGTTCGGGTCAAAAATTATAAAGAAAACAGGGGTAAAGCAGCGAAAACACACAGAACACACTCGAGGGTTCGCGCCAAAATACTTTGATTATGTAAATCAAAATCCAATCGTCATCACAACCGAAATCTATTAAACAAAGCTGGGGTCAATGGTTAAAGGAAGATACTAGTCCGGAGAAACAGTAATATGGGTCTTTAAATGCAAAATCACAACGAAACGATAATCTTTACGACACCATCAGACATGTCGTAGGAATGTTCGTCGATTTGACGTTTGTGAAGCTGTCAAATTCAATTATTCGTATCGTTTTATGATGTATTAGAGTAGGGTTTTTGTAAGAACTGTCAAAGCAATATCGTTCGTATATTCGTATCAACGACAGTCGATACGATGGCACTTAGAGTAGGCTCCGACACGATTATTGGCACGATATATCGTTTATCGTTCGGCGGAGTAGACCCCCTGTGGTGGAAGCTGTCACAGCTCTTTTGTGTCATTTTTTTTAGCCATTTATGGTCCACACTGAAGAATAATAAACCAAACAGCCAAACTTTTTTTTAATTTCACAATCATTCGTTCACGAACATCCGAACAAAACAAAAGTAAATTGTCTATACTTACGATAATCGACACTGATTACGAACATTTCTTATAGTAGGGTACATGCGAATAATTCGAACCAATGTCGTATCGTTACGAATAGTTCGTTGTCGTTTGGCGGAGTAGACCCCCAGAAATGTTAGGTTATTATTATAAATGAAGTGTTGCTGTCTAATGTACGTTGTAATAAATACCCTTAGACGTTTTCAAATTAGATTGTTTTTATTCAAAATCCATTATTTTATGTGTCTGTTAACAATAAAACGACTCCTATCCTCCGATTGTCGCAACCTTTTAACACGGGAATCAGATTAACTGAATCATGGTTAGAGGATTCACTCTCCGAAAAGCAGGTTTCCTTAAGATTGTATAGATAGACTAGTGGCCGGCCCTCACTTCGCTTCGGGACCGTAATTCAGAAATGAAACAATAGATGGCGCTGTGCTCAAATACATCGCACAAGCGTTTCGTGTTTTCGGTTTTACCGATAAGCCTTGTCGTTGGTCTATAGAAGTTATCTCTTTATAAATAATATAGAAGATTTTAAAATCCAGCATCCGTATCAAGACGCGTTTTTCTCCTCTGAGCTACCATCAATGTCTCCATAAGTAACTATAGGCCCCGCCTTCACTTCGTTTCGGAATAGTAATTTCACTGTCTACCAATAGAGGCGCTGGACGTTGATTACTATGCGCTTGTGTTTTGCCATTTTCGGTTTGTATAAGGTGTTTCGATGCCTATTTAAATCCCTTTATAAATAATATAATTATAGAAGATCATATGATTTACGATATACCATAATAATATGTTTTCTTCA
>JABMDO010000282.1:0-35444 GCA_014851415.1 Cnaphalocrocis medinalis | reverse complement strand
TAGATGGCGCTGTGCTCAAATACATCGCACAAGCGTTTCGTGTTTTCGGTTTACCTATAAGCCTTGTCGTTGTCTATAGAAGTTATCTCTTTATAAATAATATAGAAGATTTAAAAATCCAGCATCCCCGTATCAAAGACGCGTTTTTCTCCTCTGAGCTACCATCAATGTCTCCATAAGTAACTATAGGCCCGCCTTCACTTCGTTTCGGAATAGTAATTTCACTGTCTACCAATAGATGGCGCTGGACGTTGATTACTATGCGCTTGTGTTTTGCATTTTCGGTTTGTATAAGGTGTTTCGATGCCTATTTAAATCCCTTTATAAATAATATAATTATAGAAGATAATACTATTTACCGATATACCATAATAATATGTTTTCTTCAAATACAGGTCTACTCCACATAATTAACAACCAGTACAAAAGAAGTAAATATCGGAAAATTGTCTATGGACTAGTTCGTCTCATCATTGGTACGGCTGGTATGGGGTCGAGTGAGCGCGGCGGTGGGACGAACTAGCGACGATACTCAGGGTGCGTTGGCGGAGTGCCGGCGCGCAGTGCAGTTGACGCACTCGCAGGGCGCGGCGGCGCGTCGTCGGGCAGGTGCGCGTGCGCGGCTCGGTAGCACAGCTCGCGGTAGCGGGCGCAGCCTGGAAGGGAAGGTGGTAGGTAAATTAGGGCTGGTACATCGGGATTGGTGAAGGGTAAGCAATGTTTACTATAGTAGGTCCATGTAGTAGGAGACAGTCATGAACTCTCGTGTGTTTAGGTTGGACTGAGCGGAGGTCACGTTCGTTTAAATTAAATTGCCATTTTCTTCTAAAATCTCAGACCTAGGTCCTGTGGTACGCCAAGTCTTTTTCAAATACGGGAGAGTCACGCTTCAGCATGAAAGGGCCAGCTTGACCAGATTGGATACCCCGGACTCACAGAAAGAAAGCGTCTGTGTACCGGAGGCCTAATCAAGGGAAAGGAGGGTTGAAAAGTTGCAGCAGGAGGGTCCGAAACGTGAGTCCACTGGTTGGTCTGGGCATGTGCGCGGCGGCAATCGCTTACTGATCCGTCTGCTCGTCTGCCACCTATCACTTTCAAAATTCAGTCAAATACACAGCCTTCTGTATTTGTCTTTATAAATAGTACAGAAGAATGAAGATAGATATAGAAAATATCTCGAAAATATAACCTGTCGGTGGTAGAGCAAGCCTGGTGTCTGCAGCGAAGCCTCGTTGAGCGAGCCGGTCCAGCAGGGTCGTGGCTGACCATCACCTTTCACTCATCGCCTCCTCGCCTGTGGCTAGATAGGGTAAACGTAGACATATCAATAGGATGCATCCATAAATTATGTCGCATGAATATCATACGTGCAGTTGAACCGATCCCGACATTGATGAAAACAAAAAAAAAGTGATGTCTAATACAAACTCGATTCTGGAGGCCTACAAAAGAAACCGACCTGAATGAGACATGTAGCATCCAAAACATAGGGGCGTACAACGCGTGAGAAAGGACGAGAACAAACATTTGGTGGTGAATTCCGTTTCGTTATAGGCCTCTGAAGTAGGTTAGAGTGATCAGCGTAGAAATTACTTATTTATTCAAAGTTAGATCCATACACAGTTAAACATACTTAATCATAATCTACCGCTGGTTCGGAATATCGATTTCTACTGAGAAGACTTGGATGCACTATTTATTAATGAGGGGTGGGGGGCATAGAGGTTACTACAGACATACAATGGTATTATGGTTATCTATGATTATCTTAAAAAACTTAAAAATGGGTGGTAAAAATGGCAGAGGTCAACCAGACCAAGGCGATTGCCTTACCTTCATTAGCAGCGGGTGAGTGACCTCCGGATTTGTCGGTGCGGGGGGTCGTTGACCCATCTGACTGCTCCTATAAAACAAGAACCGTATTAGCTTGTACAGTTAGCGACACTTCATGTTACCCTCGCTGTGAAAAAATGTTCACACAGAACCTCAGACATACTGATGATTTAAAGTCCAAATAGGGTCCAAAAATATGTCGCCGTTTGTACATTCGCAGTCCCGACGGCTACGTTTTTGGGACTTTCAAGAAAACCACGTACATCTTTCTAAGAGGCCGGCAACGCATCAGCGACCTCTGTATCGCTACCATGAGTTTACATCGAAAACTGACAACGTAAACTATTGCTATGTCCCTTTCAAATGCATCACAATGAAAGAGACAAAGCGATAGTTTTCGATAGCGAGGATAGTATTTCAAACTCATGGTAGTGCTACTGATCTCGCAGATGTTCGTTGGCACCTACTGAAATGAATTGATTACCTACTGAACATGTGATCCGCTTGCTCGTTACCAGGTAGGTACCTATTACTAGAATCTTTGCCTACTAGGTGTAGAAAAACTAGGGAAATGCCGACCGATCCGCTTTCAAACTATGTTTCAAAATAATCCTAAATGTACTGACATTACATAACATACTGATGTTTGGTATGCGGCGAAATAAATTTCTGATTCTACGAATTATATCAAAGTACAGAATATTACCTAATAGTAGGTACCTACCTACGCTTCGAGCATTCCTGGGACTGAAATTTAAATAGGCAAATAGTACCTATATAACTCAGACAGTCGTTAAGTCTGCTCTCTTTGGAGTTCTGAAGTCCCGGTTGCGTCCGAAGCCGTACGTTCCATCGGAGCTCATGGTAAATAGGTACCTACGCTTTAGTTACCTATGTAATGACTGTTATTTAGGTTTCAAGACAAACATCTTCTATTTTCATTTCAGGATTGGACCTAACATCGCCGCCTAAGAGTCTGCCTAAGTTAGGTTCCTACTGTAAGAAATAGAAAAATGTTTATTCAGTGTAAGTAAACATACTTGTAGGTACTCGTTGTCTATACAGTTGTAAACACAAACCATAGTAAGAACGAACGAAACTCCCAAACGAAAGTTGCGAATCCACCACTGAAATTCACTAAAAGCTTTCTTTTATCCCAATCCAAACGAGCGACCGCTGAAAAACCTGTAAAACTAACTACCTCGTTACTGTACAGGATGTTCCATTTAGGTCGCCATAACGGAAACGGTTGGTACATACGTGTCCAGCGTACTGTAAACTGCATAATGGTGCCTATGGTAGGTATCTATAGCGTTGGTAGGTAGATGGGTACCTATAACAGGGAGGAAAATTGCCGGCTGCCCGGATGCGGTGCGGAAATTGGATAATTTCATAACAGCATAGGTGGAAGTATCGAGATAGAATACAAAATGTAGATAGGTAATGGTTGGAGGTAGAGGAAATGGCTAGAGTAGGTATCGTATTCATTTATGGAAAATCACAAATTTGGTTAAAGGTACCTAAAAGTATTTATAATGTTTTATTTTCTTATGCCTATATGTAATAAGCGATAAGAATAGGTACCTACCTAAGCATTGACAAGGTCTGAGATTGGCAGAGTTATTCAACAAAATAGAGGTACCTATTTGGGCAAAAGTATTTACTTTTCAAAAGGAAATAGGTAATAACATTTTGATAAAAATTTCGTATTCAATTGATATTCAACCTAATACATTTGATGGTAAGATTAAAGTCGATTGAAATTTGACAGTCTGTAAACTTTTATGTTTGGCTGTACATACGCTTAATACATTTGAGCGCAAAAATTTGTACTTTGGTATCTAAGCAGGATGATATAATGTTGGTAAACCTGCTTACCTGCCTATCTATATCTACATTATTTTGGAAGGATGTGTGAAATCTCACATAATAAATTACAGCAGGTATAATGACGTACGACGAAATGACCCAAAAACCTTAAAAAACCCTTTTATATTGTCACGTTTTCAAATGAGAGAATTGGGTATTTGACTAATCTCGATTTAGTAAAAAATATTGATACTCTATCAAAATATTGGTAAATAAGAACCAATGGCCAACATTTTCAGTTAAAAATATAACATCTAGCTGGTTTTGTGAGCATTGAAAGTTTCATGGGCAAGTCCATTTTTAAAGTATAAAATTAAAAAAAAATAATTATATCATTGAACTACCCGTACATTTTTCATCAACTTTTATTATAAAAACCATATACTTAAACGAAACATTTGATATAGCTACCATATAAAATTTACTAGACGCGCATACAGAAGGTTGAATCGTGACGTCACGATTCAATAGCCATTTGTATAGAGCGTTTTTGGGTTTGCCCAAAATACGTGCTCTTAAAGTTGTGATATCTCAGGTAATTCAAATGAGAATCAAGTGATTCTTTCAACGATGTTTCTTAAATTGAGGCGTCTTTTGATTAAACACATAAAAAAAAATTGTCAAATACCCAATTGAGACAAGAAAAACTTAGCTCAAGTTTTGTGTCCTGAAGAAACTGTTCCATTATTCAAGCAAACATTGTCGTTGGCTTGTTACGGCTAGCGGCCATTCTTTCTTGTCTGTTTATTCCAATTCTGAGAAAATCGTTGTTTTACAAATAATGAGAAACAAAAAATATTTTAGCATACTTTTGCCTCAGAGTAACGAATTTCTTTTTAATTCAAGTAGGTAGGTATCTAAGTATACAAAAAGAAAATCATTTATTCATAAAAAATAGGGAAGGTAGAGGTAGGTATTCGTAGATACATAGGGGAATTGTGCTTAAGATGACATACTTTTTGTTTGAAGATAAATATAAGAAATAAATAAGGTCATTTGAGATCAGCAATTAACTTATATTATTAAACGTTTCATAATCAACATAATTAAACAGTTTTCGAAGAATTAACATAATATAAATCTAAAAAAAGAACAATCAAACGCACTAAGGTCGATGTGTATAAGTCGACATATTTATGCTATAAGATGACATAGTATGTCATCTTAGACTTTTATTGTATGTCGTCTTATACAATCAAATTTTAGGAGCTTTGATGGCCAGTTCCATGTCTTCATGTGACCAACTCTTCCTCGTCGATGTTCTTTTGTAATTGCCAGGCATCCTGCATAGCAAAAAAAATCTTTAAAAATAAATATTTAATACTTTGCTTCACTCATAGCACACACTTGAGTGGAGCAAAGAATAAAATACCTATTTATTTCAAACTAAACTAAACCAAACTACACGTATCAGTAAACCCTCTAATAGTATTATTTATTATTTACATTAAGTAAATAAAACAACTTAATTTCGTTAGGTGACTAAATCTGAAGTCATTTATTTACACAGTATCTTCAAGGATAAGATGACATAGTATGTCATCTTAAACCGACGTCTTGTGTGTCGTCTTACCAAATTAGTATCGGGTAGGTACAATAATTATTGTGGAAAAATCTTTTAGGTTAGCTTAAGTTTTAATCAATATTCGTGCAATATAACAGTCCCTATTTACGATTAAAATGAGTGAAAACAGAAGATCCTTACCTGATATGTATTTCCACCACCAAACAAAACAGTAAAACAAAAAAAAATCAAATCAAAAATCGAATATCCTTCCGTACTTTGCAATGCGCGTTCACTGTCCGCCATACTGAATGTCGCTGCTAGCGACACCCACAGGCGCTCTCTAAAACGTCACGGGTTCACCTTTGGCGCTAATATTTAAACGAATACTGCTACTGTGTCGTCTTATCTGACTATGTCATCTTAAGCACTCTTCCCCTAGTTATGTTCATATAGGTACCTACTTATTTACTTTATGTAAAGACAAGATTTTTTTTACAATCTAAATTAAATATAACCCAAGGATCTTCAAGAGAAGAACGTAAGGACCTACTTTGTAAAAGGCCCGCAACGCATCCCGGACCTCTCTGATCACGTAATTAAACGAGCGACGGTGATTAAGTTTACCCGCTTGCTCATTTGTCGCCTCCAATATAAAATAAAAATAAACAATGTAGGTACACCTTTCCAAGCCTACGTAATTTATCGATGTCTTAACTCTACCATCGATAAACTAAACGACAAACTATAAAATGGCCGCCCTCGCATAAAGTCGAATCCGTCCGGCACGCTAACTTAGATTGCTGCTATACAACCATTACACAACTCAAATGCTTTAGTTAGTTCAGTAGCGCGAACGCAGGGATTTCTATCCTGATTTATTAAAAGGGATGCAGTAGGTTTAATTGTGGGAGAGCCACGCTTCGGCATGAATGGGCCGGCTCGACCGGTGTGATACCACTGCCTCACAGAAAACCGGCGTGAAGCAGCCCATATGCTGTATTTCGCCGAGTGAATGAGGGTGCCGGCCCACCCGGGGAGGGGATTAAAGGTTGGCAGCGTACGTGTAACTCCACTGGTGTTGCAAGTGTCCATCATGGGGAGCGGCAATTGCTTATCATCAGGTGATCCACCTGCTCGTTTGCTACCTATCACATAAAAAAAAAGGTTTGCCTTCACAGTGAAGTGGTTTGATACTACATACCTTCTTGCTACTCGCGGAATAGGTAAACATGTAACCGTGTGGGAGAGCCACGAATGGAGACGATAGGAGTTATACCACGGCCTCATAGAAGACAAGCATGAAGCGGTGCCGCTGTTTCGCCGAGTGAGTAATGGTACCGGAGGCCCAATTGGAAGGAAAGGGGGTTAAAAGTTTTGGCAGCGCACTTGTATTGCAGGTGTCCATGGTGTCAAAAAAAAACAGGTGATCCGCCTGCTTGTCTGCTACCTGGTACCTATCATATAAAAAAAAACTTAGGACGAATTTTAATTCGTGGAAGAAATACTTATTATCAAGTAGGTAAAAAAAGTATTATCGGTCCTGAACATACTTTCTCGGTGAGCAATAAAAAGGCATTTTATCAGAAGTTTCGGAAAATTCTTTGGAACAAATTTCTCCGAAGTTCGAACAAGACGTGTGCTCAGAACATATAAGCGGAGATTTGTTTATTAATCCCACCTCGGTGGGCAGATATAAGTCTGGAGCTTAAGATACAAGAAAAAAGAAAAACTGAAAATATAAGAAGAATCATGGGGATTTTGTATTAAAAAAAATTGCCCCAAAACGGAGATTAAAGTTAGGCATGTTTTAAAAATGATGTCATTTTTATAAAAGTCACAAATGAAACTAAAAGTAAAGTAGTAAGCTTCACCACAAAAATTGATATGCACCTCCTACATAAGTAAATACCAGGTACAGTAATCAGACATACTATTAGTAGGTACAGGTTACCCCAACCTGTCAAATTTCCTCAATTGATATTAAAACTAATGTGTATGACAGTAAGATGAGAGTCGATTGAAGAAATTTGACAGTTTTGTTTACTTTGATGTGTGGCTGTACGTACATAATGTTGACTTACAATAATAAAAAGGCTGATGCAATTCAAAGGTTTTAAATTAGTAGGTATTCAGTGGATTTTAGTGTGCTTTGGTGTTATTATATGCAGTGAAATGCCGCAATAGGATATTAAATATGATTATTGTAAGTGATATTATTTAGGTATAGCTACTAGTAAGAAATGAATGTTAGAATGGTTTCAAATTATGGTTATGGTTGTTTCGAGTTTGAGAAAACAGCATGGCTTTTTTGACCGCAGTTTCCACTGTAACTGTAACTTACCTGGTGCTGGTCCACCTTGGCTGTAGCAGTCAGCAGGTCCAGTATAGCCGAGAAGGAGCCTCTGGCCGCCCTCCGGAATCCCTCAGGGGGGCAATCAGTGGCGCCCCCCGCTACGCTCACTGGAGACTGGGACCACTGCGGAAAAAAGTATTAGGTACATGTTCTTATTTTTTTATTAATTTACTAAGTCGGTAAGTAAGTTTTTTTTTTATGTGATAGGTAGCAGACGAGCAGGCGGATCACCTGATGGTAAGCAATTGCCGCCGCCCATGGACACATGCAACACCAGTGGAGTCACAAGTGCGCTGCTAACCTTTTTATCCCCTTCCCCCCGATGGGCCTCCGGTACCCTCACTCACTCGGCGAAACACAGCATAGGAGCTGCTAAGTAAGTAGGTAAGTATCGATATAATATTTTAAACAACGAAGTACTTTTCGTGTGGGTTTGGGCCAACAGAGACAGACTATACGGAACATGTGCGGGGATGTCCATGACAAACTGCCTACGCGTAGGTAAGTATCTAGATGAACTCTTAGGTTATCGCTATATACATTATACCTACATAAACCATTTGATAGAAAATAGATAGATTTAAGCTACATTATACTTAAATTTCGAAAGAATTGAATAGGCTTCTACAAATATGTTTACGTATGTATTAGGCACTTTCTTCCAATAAAATGTCGTCTAATGTAAACAAAGTGTGTAAATACGAAGGTAGTGATGGGACAGCAGTAAATTTAGCCACTCGAGTCACATTTGGGTAATAAGGCCGACATCTAACCATAACCACATGTGACGCAATAAATGATTTGTTTTTGCATCCTAAATGTTATACTATTGTTTATTTATTCATGGGGTATTCAGTCCCTTCCGGAAGCCAAGAGATACCAAATTATTAAACACGAAAGAATTGTATCTATCCTGGAGACCTATTTTTGAATTTTCGCTTCGTCCAAACAAAACTACTCGTTTTACAAGTCACGTCGTCTTGTAAGTCGCATGATTCATAATTTTCCCTATTTTTGAAATCACTCGCTTCGGATGTGTATAGTGATAACTCGTTAACTGACACTCTACTAAATGCGTTCACTCGCCTCACGGAAACGAGTGGTTTTCGAATGATTAAAAAATGCGGATGTCAATGACATCATTGGCGGATGTCAAAAATCATGCGAGTCACACATTTTTTAGTGAGACGACAATTCAAAAATAGGTCTCTTGTTTTCTTAGTACTTTTGTAGTCTTCAGTACTTTTGTTTTCTACTTCCACTGCGGGATTCTGCAGCTGCGCAGTCACATCACTGTGTGTGCTGAAAGCAATCAGTTATGTTAGCTTTGTTTCAGAGCCCATTAGTGGCTGATAATGGTTCTCGCGTTGCGCTGTCATTTGTTACCTCCGCCTGATCAATAGTACAGTCGAGTTCAAAAATATGTACTTTAGGACCTTGTCACATTACTTTGTATAAGAAAACTACTTCCACTTTCTTATAAATATGTATTGTGACAAGGTCCTAAAGTGTATACATATTTTTGAACTTAGTAAAAGGACATAGTAGGTAGGTACTTTAAAGTTCAAATGGTAGTGTTTTTGATAATATTAACAGACTAAAAGCAAATTGTCAACTTTTTATAAGAAAAAACATCAAGTTTAAAGGAAGTTTCTTTGTCTTTGTTCCGTCCTACTGTAAAATATGTTCACAGATAGGTACCTTTTAAACCAAATCAAAAAGCAGAGCTGCTGAACCGTACTTACACGCAGCGATAATTTAAATTCACGTCAAAAGAAACCAATAGGGTATTTTACCGTCGTTAAAATATCGACATCCGATACCTAGACTCTATAATTTACTGTATAAGTGTACGATTATTGAAGAAATATTTATAAAAAGTTTGGATACAAGAAAGTTATAGAGCAACAAACTTTTGATATACCTGTCTCCTTCTTAAACAAAATTTTGTACTGCGCTTGTAGGAAGCACTAGCCTAGTGACGTCATTAATAGCGTATCGCTCTCCTTTTCTGATTGGCAACTTTGCAACTCTATATCTTCGGAACTAATGATGATGGATAAAAAATAAAAAGGGAGCTGTGATTCATACTTAAAAAGCTTTACAATAAAGAAATAAAAAAAAAGTCGTAAAATACCCTATTCAAGATAATAAGTATTCATACCTAATAAGTTTTCATCAAAGTTATCAGTTGATAACGAATTGGTAAACGAATTGGAAATGATTTCTGATCTTTCAATTAAATCAGCCCTCTTGTACCACCCAAATTAGAGGATTTATCTTCAAAGGTAACTTGGCAACAGGTCGAGATTAACGATTTATTATAAGACTGGTGGATGCCCGCAGCTCCGTTCGCGTGGAATATGGTTTGCCACTAAAAGATTTCTAAAATGTGTATTTAAACTTTCGCGTTGCAATATGTCTGATTCCACCGTTTCGTTCGAATCGTCTTCCCAATGAAAATGCAAATAGTACTTCATATAAACAAGACTAAACGCTATTGTGTGGTACCTATACTTAAGGTACTTACCATAAGCACTTAGGTACTACACGTTTCAACCGCTTTACAATGCTATAATAGTAATAATTAGTAGTGTAACCGTGCTAGTAAGTACTATAATGACCATAACGACAATGCGGTGATCAGTCTGCCACCGATCAAATAAAAATTATCACGCTAATATGAGAGAGAAACGAGTAAGTATACTGCCTATATTTCAACTTTCCCCAAGTTTGCGTCTACAAGCTGACATTGAAATGTTAAGAAGCGAAGTTGCTCGTGGCGTAATAAATATTTACACTCATCTCGGTAGAGTTACTAAGGCATTTGTCCTCTGCGGCGAGATTCGAGAAAGAGATATTATAAATGGGAAAGTGTGTCTGAATTGACGTGATTTAAAAAATGGAGATAGTTGAAGGGATTGAGAGTTACTTAGCCTACTTTTTGCCCCTTTTTAAGCCCCATTTTAGGGAAGTGGGGGGGCGCGAGCGAAGCCGCGGGCAAAAGCTAGTCTAGTAAGTATGATGTTCCACTGCAGGGCACAGGCATCCATCATAGAATTTAGGTTATCACTACTATGATGGGACCACGCTTGCCTAATGCGGATTGGTGATCACAAACCCGAGCTATCAAAACATTCGAAACATATTTTTGCTCGACCCTGGAATCGAACTTGGAACCCTGAGATCTGACCCGGAACTAGAATCACTAGACCAACGGCGATATAAAATAAAAAAAATGTTTCGTCTAAGTATGTGTAATGTTGGTCTTGCACGTAAAATGGTTTACCATTTTACAAATTAATTATTTTATAATCTGTGATTTTTAATCCCAAACATTTTAAACAGGATCAAAGGCTTTTTCTGTGTCCCCATGTCTGGGTCAGTTCCGGAATGCTTCTGATGTTAACAACCCCATTTTGCGGCAAATATCGCTATTCGAGATAACACCGCAAAAATTGGGGTAAGTTTTCCAAAAAATATTCTTATTTTTGAACGACCCCATAGACTTTTATCACAAAAAACAAGTTAAAGAGAAAAAATAAATTCAATGCAATAAAAAAAATATACAGATGAATTGAGAACCTCTCCAAATTAAGTAGGTACCTAGATTAGATAGTAGTAGATCATCCAAATAAACAAATTAAAAATCTTTTAATTTTGGCGATCTACAATGCTAAAAGGGGCTTTATTCGTGTTGAATCTATTTACAGCTTCGGGATCAAAACGACTAAAACTTAACGGTATAGGTATACTATTTTAGCATCCAGTGGAATACGGTCCTAACAGGAAATTTGTACTTGATCTGTTCAAAGAAGTTGCCCCTAGACCCGGGGCCAGGGTGGGTCTTGATTCAGCGGTAATCCCTAATTTTCGCAACCCTCCGTCAAAAGAATCGCAAATGAGATTATAATTAGGCCACCTTGTTAGGTTAGGAAACAAATTAAGTAAGTAATTTAATTAATCCTTGGAGGGGAATATGTCTTATCTAACGTAGTATCGGTTTATAACAAAAAGTAACAGGTAATAAGATGTGTAAGTTTTTGTAAAAGCACGAAGAATATTTTATTTTATTTATTTATTTGTCACACAAAACAGAGATACAGTGGTTTCGTTATAGGCAGACATTCTTAATTAAACAACGTTAGGCCACTTTTTAAACGGTTTTATTTAGCTCACCCCGTTTGTTTTATTCTTTCTTGGGTCAAATTTAGAAATTGAAATTTAAGTAGTACCTTCCTCTTGTCAGATTGATCTGAAATTTGGTACACACCTTTTGTTCCGATGACAATACAATATAGTAATATCAATAACATTGTAAATCCAAAATGGCCGCCGGTACAAAATGGCGGATATCATATTTTTCTCCAACCCCTCAATATGGGTATCAAATGAAAGGGCTACACTAGTAGAATACCGTGATTATGACAAAATTTAAAATCCAAGATGGACGTCGTTACAAAATGGCGTATTAGGTGAGGGCATGAGTAGTCGTGTCCAGAACAGTTGTGTCCAAGATTGTTTGACGTTAGGAGGACAGATTAAAAAAAATAGGTAATTAGATGTACCTACGTAGTTAGCGGTAGCTTTACCACCTAAGTTAAGGTAATAGGTTAAAACGTCCTGAGGACTGTATGGTATTAGGAAGGCTAAAAATGTAATGTCGCAAGCATTTTCCCCTCAAGATTGGGCGCCTCTTGTTGTATTTAAATTATAGCCTTGTCCCTCTACTGGAACTCTGGGGGGGTCGACCGATAAAATGTCCATTACTCGTAGGGATCTCGAATTTATACCATTTAAGTACAGGACCAACTAATTCACGCACACGAAAAACAGATAATTTAAATTTAGCAAATATAACACCAACAGATATAAATAAGACTGGAGGGTTACCATCAGTACTTGAAATATTTGTAGGAGCAAAGGTAATTTTGCGGTCCAACATTAACGTTACAAAAGGATTGGTCATAATCAGCAACTCACACTCGTCCACAGCTGGACATACGTCTCCCCTAATGTACGCCACCGCTCCCGATTTCGTCCACTCTCATCCACCACACCAGCCAGCCTTCGAATATCATCATCCCATCTTGTCGCAGGGCGTCCAACACTACGCTTACCGAGTCGCGGTCTCCACTCAAGGACTTTACGGCTCCAACGGTTGTCAGTTCTGCGGCTAATGTGACCAGCCCACTGCCACTTTAGTTTGCTTATTCGGTGGGCTATGTCGGTGACTCTGGTTCTCCGTCGGATTACATCATTTCTGATGCGGTCCTTCAGAGATACTCCAAGCATAGCCCTTTCTATAGCTCTTTGCGCTCAAAGTCGCTACTTTGAACCGGTGGATTGGTCCAGCCGTGAGTGTCCACGTCGCGGCACCGTAAGTCATGACCGGGAGGACGCACTGGTCGAAAACTTTCGACTTAAGACTTTGAGGGATATGTGACGAGAAGACTTGACGAAGCCTACCAAATGCTGCCCAGCCTAGCTGAATTCTTCTATTGGATTCTCTTTCGAAGCTGTTTTTGCCTAATTGGAGCATTTGTCTTAGATAGACATACTCCTGGACAACTTCGAGAGGTACTCCATTAACAGTGACCGGTCCCGGATCAACGAGCTCGTTGAACATGACCTTGATTTTATCCAAGTTCGTCCGAAGACCGACGTGTTTGGAAGATTCAGCCAGGCTGCTCACCATCTCCTGTAGGTCATTTAAGGTTTCCGCCAAGATGACGATGTCGTCGGCGAATCTTAGGTGTGATATGTTCTCGCCATCAATATTGATTCCGTGCTCTTTCCAGTTTAGCGTTTGAACATGTCCTGCAGCGCAGCGGAGAAGAGTTTCGGAGATATAACATCTCCTTGTCTCACACCACGTCGCAGCAAGACAGGCTCAGTGTGGCCATTTTGGATTACTACGGACATATAAGCGGCGTTTTACAGACACCTCAGCACCTCGATATATCGCCTATCGACTTGGCACCTCTGCAAGGCCTCGAGAACAGACCAAGTCTCGACGGAGTCAAAAGCTTATTCATAGTCCACTAACGCCATGCACAGGGGCTGGATATATTCTTTGGTCTTCTGTATAACCTGTCTCACTGTGTGAATATGGTCTATGGTGCTATAACTCCGTCGGAACCCGGCCTGCTCTGCAGGTTGGGCTTCGTCAAGTCTTCGTGTAAAGCGATTTAAAATGACTCTTGAGAACAACTTATAGACGTGACTAAAGAGTGAAATTGGTCGATAGTTCGTCAGTAAGGTTTTGTCGCCTTTCTTGAAGAACAGTACGACCAAGTTCCGCTGCCACGCCCTAGGAGTTCTCCCGGAGAAAAAACCGAGTTAAATATACGCCGAAGTTCCTTCAGCACCGGCTTGCCGGCAGCTTTCAGAAGCTCGGTTGTGACTACGTCTTCTCCCGGACAAAAGGATTGCTAAATGGTGCTATAGGCCACATTACAGAAATTGTTTGGCCCCAGTTATTGTAATAAATTATCAGGTAAAAAACCATGTAATAATGATGCACTAAATTAATTATATATGAGGAATATTCGGTAGGCATTTTCATTAAATACTAAAAACTAGAAAATAAAAAATCGGTAAAAAAACCTTTTAAGTTAAACGGTTTTATCTTATGTGCACTGAAAACTAGAAAATAATAACAACAATTAGGTATTCTGAACTTCTAGTACAGAAATATTTTAGTACTAGGCAGAATAGCTTTCATGCATATTAGACTAAAATAAAAACGTGGGGCCCCTCTGAAATCCTACCTATGGCAAAGTTTATCTTTATACTTTGGTAGATCATGAGCTCGGCGTTCGCTGGTGAAGCCGCCAGCCGATTGTCAAAATCTCCAGTTACGATTATAGTAAGTCGATGCAATACACACTTAGTATAGAAGAAAGTATTACAGCAATAGTTATGGGCCCCACGTTTTTATTTTAGTCTAATATGCATGAAAGCTATTCTGCCTAGTACTAAAATATTTCTGTACTAGAAGTTCAGAATACCTAATTGTTATTATTATTTTCTAGTTTTCAGTGCACATAAGATAAAACCGTTTAACTTAAAAGGTTTTTTTACCGATTTTTTATTAACTTTAGGCTTTTGTAACTCCACTAGCATGTGTGAACAGCATGACACACTAACATCGAAACATCCAAAAATATATCAAAACACATCTAGCTGCAGAAGCCTTAATCAAATATTCGACATTAGTTATTATATTTCCCAAATTCCAAAGAACAATAAATTAAGATTAAAGTCGTCATAAATTTAACTAAGTATTTTTCCACCTTCTTTACTTCCTCGACCATTTTTAATAGGTAGCCCTAGTATTAGCCTAAGTAATAATAATTGTATCTACTTTTTCACTGCAGGGTAAAATCTTCCATCATAGAAATCAAGTCTTCGCTACTAAGATGGGATTGTTTACAAAAATATTGATAACATTTTATTTTATTACGAGAATCAGGTGTTTGGCAACCCTGAACTAGTAGGTAGTATTACTACAAGAGAGTTGTAATTATTCATAGCTTTGAAAGCGGCTGGATCATCTGAAACATTATCTTGAAGTTGTCGGATAGATTTCCCTGGGCGTTAAACTATTTAGATTAATACGCAGAATATATTAGCTTTCAGACAGTTATTTTGTCTGTGCGCTAACAAATTCAGAATAATAGCAGTTTAATTAAAATAGGCTTTAGAGACGACTCGATTACACCACACATCCCAAGACGCAGTAATTGAATCCTAGATATCTACCTATTTATCTAGAGATAGATAAGTAAATAAAAGTTAATACCTAGGTAACGTATTACTACAGACTGAGAATCATCATCATCATTTCAGCCAATAGACGTCGACTGCAGCTGGCCTCCCTCAATGATCTTCACACAGATCAGTCCTGTGCCACCCGCATCAAAGGAATTCCCGCGACCTTCACTAGATCGTCGGTCTACCTTGTGTGGGCCTGCCACGGCGTCTCCTTGCGTGATAGTGTCAGAAAAATGGGATATGATGATATCCGCAGGAGATCTAAGGTCGCAAATATAGACCAAAGATTTGCGTGGCCCAAGTGGCAAAGGGCAAGGAACATTGCGAGGAGAACAGACGCCCATTGGCCGTAAATAACCGTATTACCTATCCATCTTCCCTAGTACATATTACAAAAACCTAAAGATTAATGTTTAATAGTCTTTTTGTAGTTGGAAGTCATATTACTGGAATTTAACTTCAGATGAAACCTTAGCCTAAACTGAACTAATCATATTAGATTCATGTAATCACTCATCCCGGGCGTGTGCAAACAAGGTCACACACGATTTGCATCTTGTATTATGCAGACGGGGTACCAGGAGAGCATGGCTGCGCAGGCGGTCGTGCCGTTTCATTCATTATTCAACGTCCGCGCAGAGCAACAATGCTTGCAAATATTGACTTGGGATATGAAATGTGATTGTATTAGGTTCCTAGTGGAAGTGATTCCCGGGAAATTTGCAATTCTATATATTTTAGTTTGTTCACGTTCTCAATTTAACCTCTAGGTACCCGAATGTGACTTGAAATCTAATACGATTTTTTATTTACTGTGCGAATTGGACAATACCCTGAAGCCTTTTCTTATAAACTTGTAATCTATGTCTAGTCGCAGTTACACAATTCATTAGTACCTATCAAATTAATGCGTGGATTTTAATTCCGCTTCAAGTGGTTGGAAACTTCAGTTAACAAAAAGGTAAGTCTTAACACGTCCAATATCTACGTTCTAGGTTAGGTACTTGTAGGAATTGAATTCGCAAGTAATCGGTTAACTAAATAAAAAGAAGAAATATTAGGGTCAAGTAAATAGCCCCGGCTTAGACATAAAGTCGTACGTCGGTCGTGAATCGGTTTGTGGTCAGCGGGCGCCTCTGAATTATTTAGCTTGGACGTGAACTCGCCACTTCCACGCAAATATGCGAGCCTGGTACCGAAATTTGCGTAGAAGTAACGAATGAAGGAAAGTGCAATTACGATTTGAATGGACTCAGACTACACACATCAATGACAGTTTTTTCCCTGTCTGCCTTGTCCCCTAGTCGTTCCGTATTTATCTTCTCATTCCATTCATCACCAAAATCTAGTCAATCAATATTTTATTTTAAATCCGTCCTATGTCTCGTGTAAAATGTAGATCTTTTTGAAATTTCAACCTTTAACCACTTTGTGTGTTGTCGTCAATAAATATCATAACAAATCTACGAAGTTAACACCCAGAGCAATAAATGAGAATAAGTATAAGTACCTGTTGCATCCAAACAAAAGACACGCTTCGCTTCGGTCTTTAGTTTCCTATCATATTGGAGGTTTCCTAGAAACGAGCAGGTTTCCCCATCATGTTTTCCCTTAACGCCGAAAGAATGGTGGAAATTCGCACATGGACTTATTGATTTAAGAAAATGTAGCAGATTTAAAAAATATAACATAGATTTGAATGGATTTGAAACAGTGTAACAGAGATTTGAAAAAAATTAACATGCATTTGAAAAATACTTTATTCATATTATGTAAGTATATTTTATGTAGGTATTAAGTATTAGGCATTTCATTAGTATACATAATTTAGAATACTGAATCATTTCTATTACTTTCAGTTTCTCCGCGAAATCATAACCTCCTTTCGCCGCACCATCAATCTCTCTGTATGACCCAAAGGTTGCCTGGTAGAGAATGCCTCTTGGCATTAAGTTCGCCTATTGTATTAATCTTTTAGTGCAATAAAGTTTAAAATAAATAAATAAAAATACCTCTGCAGAATCCTGGACCTGCGAGGAAGGTAGGTAATTTTCTTTTCCACTGAGTTACCTACCATATCGCCCAAGTTTTGCCTCTGCCATGATTTCGAGAAGCTCCCAAAGTTCACAACCGTTTAGTACTGGGGATTAGAACAGTGAGAGCTTCAATTGGCGGTATACACTCCCCCCCCCCCCCCCTCTCCCCTCGTCTGAATTATTGAACATTTCATTTGCCCTATCGGCCTGCTCCTTACTCCTGTGAATAAGTGAAAGGTGTGAAATTTTCAGCAGCTATCTGTAAGATGAAATTGCTGAAATAGGACATTTTATATTCCGGTGCTTTAAATCCTTTCAAGTGAACAGAAAGAAAGAAAATCATCACTTTATATCGATAATTCGTTTTAGACGATGTTTTTAAGTTTTGTAATATTCTGTATTTTAAAATGGTCGAGTATTTTTTAAGTTTCTTAACAAAAATATAACCAATTTTTGAGTATGATAACTTTGGGCCCAGAGATCCCCATCTCCATTAGTTAAAATCAATACTCAAAATAATTTATTGCTAATTAAGAGTACTAGGTAGTTACAACATACAAACCTAGCTCTTAGTAAGTACTATTATTAAGTTAAGTTATTTAAGTAAATAACTTAATTATTCATACAGACAGGTGTTTCAATATTATAAATTTAATAACATAAAATAAAACGCAAAAGCCACTGCCGAACTGATCAAACCTTAGCCAGAAGATTTAAAATAAAAATATTGATTGAGGAACATGTGAAAAAATTACCTAGAGAAATAATTCCTCATCTAGAGTTTGTTTTCAATCTGCACCACAAAATAAATAACTATTTTGTGGTATATGGTACAGACAGAAAAGAAGTAAGTATACCTTAAGTAGCGTTAAGTTTTAAATACTGTCAGCTTTAGTTATCAACTATCGTTTTTCCTTTTTTTTTATGTGATAGGTGGCAGACGAGCAGGCGGATCACCTGATGGTAAGCAACTGCCGCCGCCCATGGACACCTGCAACACCAGTGGAGTTACCATGGACACCTGCAACACCAGTGGAGGTGGGCCTCCGGTACCCTCACTCACTCGACGAAACACAGTACTGGGTAGTAGTCCTTTCATTCACTGTTATTTTTGTCCAATAAAGTTCCTGTCTATACTGGCAGTTTTGTTTTCATTATTGTTTAAAGTCGATGTCCTGCCTACTTGTAAACCGGTTTCAATCTTGAACTTTATTTCTATTGCAATAAGGAGCTTAATTTTATTTCAATCCGCATTTTTAAAAATCACTTCTTGTTCTAATGAGTCACTGATATCAGTGGGCGTGCGTGATTGCACTATCAACTTCAACAGAGTGACGTCACCAATCTTCCAACCAGTTGTATAATAGACCGGCTATTTCGCCCGCCCTCTCATCGGGGATATAGCTCAGTGGTAGAGCATTCGACTGCAGATCGAGAGGGTCCCCGGTTCAAACCCGGGTGTCCCCTTGAAACACATTTTTGTGTTTTTTTTATTTTATTTTAATGATTCAAGGTATACCGTAGGTACCTACATTTAATTTTGCAATCAATAGTTTATTAATATTAATTATATTGTGCTGTGAATTATTGTGAATTCGTTGGTATTTTGTTTAGTTACTATTACTGAGATTAAATTAATTTACTTATCTTTATTATATATTTTAAATTCGAAGTTGTGACAAGCGAAGGAGCAGGTTACCTGGTGGTAAGAGATTACCACCGCTTGTAAATAACTGCGAGAGTAGATGAGTCGCTGATGCGTTACCGGCCTTTTATCAAAATTTTCGTAACGTGGCCATGAGTAAAATTAATGTCTTACTACAAATTAATTAGACACAGAATGTTGGCTACCCTTCTCGCAAGCTACACACATAATACATACATGGCCATTTCAGGTGGAAGACAAGCAGACGGATCACCTGATGGAAAGCGATTGCCGCCGCCCATAAACACCAGTAGAGGTACAAATGCGCTTTAACCCTCTTTTCCCCCAATTGGGCCTCTGGTACCCTCACTTAGTCGGCGAAACACAGCGCAGGCGCTGCTTCAAGCCGGTCCTTTGTGCCGTTCTTCTTCGCGTGCGGTTCTTCTTCATGCCGAAGCGTGGCTCTATCACGGTGGCTTACAGTGTGACCTCAGTTCAGAACAAATGACAAGAGACAGACTATTACGGAACGTGTGTGGGAGAGACTGATACGATATGCCTGCTAACTAACGCATAGGTCAACGAACGACCTCATTGATATCAATGTCAGTTAGATCCGACTATTGTGATTTTTTTCCCGACTGCTACCCACTTTATTACCGAAATAAACAGTATTTGCATTTGTGAATGTCAAAGGTGAAATAATATCAAAATGTAGTTTGAATCACAGTAAATCGCTAAATTACTTACATGGAACTGACATTTAGACGGTATTGATGGTTTAATTTTGTCATTCGTAGTAAACTGTTTCTCGGAATAGCTTTCAATTACATAAGTATAGGGTGTAGGTATTTGTAAACATTTTACATGCCTTCAAGCAAACATGTGTTCCAACCGTTCCACCAATCATGGTTGAAAATTGAAAATTCGAATAAAAAACTTGACGTGTCACTTTGTATCAAGGAGTCGCAGAAATTTTGACAACTCTTTTAGCGCAATGGTTTGAGCGCCGGTTGAAACGTAAGGGTCGCGGGTTCGATTTCCGCACCAACTCGTTTGTTGATGAAACAGATATTTGTATTGGGTCGGGGTGTTTGTGGTTCCTTCGTTATTTCTTCCATAGCACAAGGGAAAGCCTTAGTTTGGGACCAAGACAATGTATGTGATGTTGTCTATTTTTTTAATTTATTTACGACTAGTGGGCTGCCCTCACCTCGTTTCAGGGCATTAATTCCGCACAATACCAATAGATGGCGCTGGGCGTCGATTACATTGCGCATGTGTTTTGTTTTTCTGTTTAGCTATAAGCCTTGTCGTGTCCTATAGAATTTACTTCTTTATAAATAGTATGGAGGATGAATTTTCAAAAAGTCGTGGAACAAATCGCTCATTTCACTCGGCTACGGCGGCCAATCTTAACAATTAGCCATGTACGCAGGATATATTATAGCGCAAACGCAGGCGCACTCTTTGTTCCCTTTCCCTCTTAATTCGATGGTAATCCATGTGACATGACCGAAGAGAGATTGGACGCAGGACTAACGTGCTTAACGGCTTAAGGGGCTATACGAATGAAACTAGCGCCGCCAACCTATTCACACTGATTGTGGCGAAAATATGATATTATTGAAAAAAATAAAACATTACAGACTTAGATCCAACTAAATTGGATTTTTCAAAATGCAATGCAATATTTCTAACACGCGAGAAGTAACAATAATGTTAATTACTGCTAAAAACGGCCACTTTTAGCAATAATTGACATTATTGAAAGAAAGAAAGAAAGATTAATAGTATTATTTCTTTCTTTCTTTTAGCAATAATTGACATTATTGTTACTAGTCACGTGTTTTATATATTGTATAGCATCTTGAAAAATTCAATTTACTTTTATCTAAGTCTGTAATGGTTTTCTTTCTTAAAAAATTTCGTATTTTCGCCACAGAAATAGAAATAGAAATAGAAATATTCTTTATTCAATTTAAGTCCTTATAGAACATTTATGAATGTCAAATATTATGTAAGCTACCGCTGATTCGGAAAGTCGATTTCTACCGAGAAGAATCAGCAAGAAACTCAGTAGTCACTCTTTTCAAATTATGATCAGTATTACAATTTTCATTCTGATAATAAAAAATATTATTAAGATTACATAACAGTATGATGTGTACAATGCTTTATATCGTTTAGATAATCGTCAAAGTAAAATTATAAAATCAGATTATACATTAATAGAATAGGCGAGGAGATTAACATGTCCAGGAATCCTTATCATCTAAATAATCTTCTACATTATAGTAGCCTTTCTGCATTAAACAGTTTTAATATGAAATTTAAATTCATGCAATGGTAAGTCAATTACTCTTTGTGGTAACTTATTAAACATTTTTATACTCAATCCCACAAATGAGTTGCCAATTTTATGAAGTCTTAGATTTGGGACCGCAAGCCTATGTTTATTTCGTGTGCTAAAGCTATGAAAATCAGATTTTCGCGAGTAAAGCTGCAAGTTTTTACGTACAAACATAATGCAATCAAAAATGTATTGAGAAGCTACCGTTAAAATATTTATTCCTTGAATAATTCTCTAAGTGAGTCACGTGGATCTAAGGCCATAGATGGCGCGAATTGCCCTCTTCTGCAATATGAAGATAGCTTGTATGTCAGCACCGGATCCCCACAGCAATAGACCATATGACATCAGACTATGAAAATAACTAAAATATACCAGTCTTGCAGTCTCAATATCAGTCAGATTCCTTATTTTCCTAACTGCATATGCAGCTGAACTAAGTCTTCCTGCCAAGGCAGCAATATGGGGGCTCCATTGCAATTTGGAATCCAGAGTGATGCCTAGAAAAACTGTGGAGTTTATAATTTCAATAGGTTCGTATTCATGACTATATTAATATTGACCTGCCTTACATTGGGCATAGTGAACTTTACACATTTAGTTTTCTTTGAATTAAGAACTAAGTTATTAGAAGTGAACCAGTGTAGTACTTGAGAGAGAGTGTTATTTACGTCGTCAACATTTTCTTTTTGTCTATCAACCTCAAAATCAAGGATGTATCGTCAGCAAATAACACTATCTCACATAGATCTTTAGTATAGAAGGAAGGTCATTTATGTAGATTAAAAACAGCAACGGCCCCCAATATCGAGCCCTGGGGTACACCCATAACTAAAGGGGTACCCGAAGAGTTAATTCCATTGACATTCACCTTTTGAATCCTATCAGATAAATAAGATTTGATTAGACTAATTGAGTTGTCTAAGACACCGTAATGATGTAACTTCATAAGCAACGTTTCATGATTTACACAATCGAAGGCTTTTGACAAGTCACAGAATATACCAATAGCATCTCGCTTATTTTCCCACGCATCAAAGACATGCTTTATAAGCGCCACTCCAGCATCAGTAGTGGATTTACCTTTTGTAAATCCAAATTGCTTACTGTGCAATATTTTATTCAAATTCAAATGAGCCAATAACTGGATGAATATTACTTTTTCAAAAATTTTGCTAAGAGCTGGTAGTATAGAAATTGGTCTGAAGTTAGACGGGTCACTTTTCTCTCCCGATTTGAATAATGGTATTATTTTACTGTATTTCATCATATCGGGAAATACGCCGTCGTCAACACATTTATTGAATATCATAGCTAGATGGGGTGCGATAGCATGTATTATATTTTTTAGTATGTCTACCGAGAGTCCCCATAAATCCTCAGTTGGTTTCATATTCAATCTTTGAATGTTTTTAAAATTATATCAGAATTGATATGAGTAAATTTAAAGGTAGTCTTGCATTCATCAACATGTGATTTGAGCAGAGAAGCAGCAAGATGTGCGCTTGAGTTTAGTTTGTTAGTGGTGGTGACTGCTATACTAGAAAAGAAAGACTGAAATGTTTCTGCTACTTCAGAGTCAGAAACAACTGATTTGCCATCGATTTTAAGATAGAGCTTGTTTTCTTTTGTTTTATTTTTACAAGTCTCATTATTTATGATCTTCCATGATATTTTACTTTTATTAGTGGCTTTTTATAATCTTATCTTTCAAATAATTTGATTTTGCCATTGCACATACTTTTTTGAATAATTTTGAGTATGCTCTGACATATTCAATTAACTTAGGGTCATTTGAATTGGCTTTGATATCATATAATTCAAATAACCTCTTTCTGCTTTTGTAAATGCCTTGAGTGGCCCAGTCACTGAATTTACTTTTAGAAGTATCTAATTTAATTGTTTTCTTTGTGAAAATCTCATTAAATTCCTTTTCCACTACATTAAAAAGCTTCTCATAAAGTATATTTGCATTTCCATCATTATACGATAATGCAGGCACCTTCCTATTAATATTATCTTTAAACTTTTCTTTGCGGTTTGCCGTAATTGGCCTACATACAAAACTAAACGAAGAGGGTGCATGACGGTATTCCAACTGTGCTATCTGTCCACTATGATCTGAATTTATAAAGTTTATTATGGACTTGTCTAATACATCACAATTACAAAATATGTTATCCAAACAAGTAGCTGTGGTAGGGGTAATTCGCGTGGGTTCATTAAAAAGAATTATGTAAATTAAAAGATCTGAAAAGATTTAGTAAACGCATCGAGTTTTGTGAATTATCTAAAATATTACATTAAAATCCCCGCACACAACCACTTTTTTATTAGATGAACATATTTTTCTTATACTTCTTCCATAATGGATTCAAATGAAATAAAATTCCCAGATGGGGGCCTGTACACACAGACAAGGACATGTTGTTCAAGCTCAACACATGCTAGCTCAATAGTTCGCTCAAGTGAAAGTGAAACAATATCTTTGCGTTCTTTAAATTTAATACATTTATTTAACAAAATTAGTGACCCCACCTCGGATTGCCGACCTTCTCGTGAACGAACTACCGACGCTATAGTTATCTATATTGATAATTAATTCATACTGCCTTAACCAATGTTCGGTTAATACATAATACATGGACATTCATTTTATTTAAAAATAATTCGAGCTCAAGTAATTTGCCAGACAGACCCTGTATATTCTGATGAATAAGGTTTAGGTAATTAGGGTGTCCGTTTGTCATTGGTTTGCTAGAGGATTCCTCTATTGTCTCAGATTCTAATTTAAATTATTTTTTGGAAGTACTTCCAAGGTCTGTATAAACATGTTATTAATATTATACGCTAACAAAGTAGCTAATTCTCTTTTATTTTTATTAGGCAAATAAAAAGTTTTTGCCAGTCAACAAGAACTTATTGTCAATAAATTTGTTTGTGTCAAAAAACACAAATTTGTCACTATGATTATATGTCAAATTGTATAATAATGTATTCAACAAATGAATACTGTTATTTTGGCTAGGTGTGTAATACCTAGAAAAAGGGAAGGCACACAAAATTATTTTATTAACATTAAGGTCAGATAGGGTTGAGAACCCCTGAATTAAATCTCTTTTATTAATATCTAAAGCATTTCCAATCATCAATGTAATTATGGATTGCTTACTAAAACTACATGTATTCATCCTAGCAATAATTGATTAAATGAAGTATTAGGCATGCATTATTTGTTACATTATGATTAATTTTTTCATTTAAAAGTGGTCCAAAACCAACTCCAATCTTATCAGAAAACATTATGAGGTTGTTATCTGAATTGTTATTGTGTGCTGTACACTAGACAAATCATTTTCAGCCCCTTCTAGAAGCTGGGGTTCGTCCATCACCTGGTGTTCGTCCACGCCCCCCTGTACTTAAGTGACAGTTACACTGTTCAATAAAGCGGCTTGCAGCGAGGATGTGCTCGCTTATTTGACCTTGGGCCGAGTTGTATTTATCGGTCATACGCTCTAATGACCGGTGCAGCCGCGAGATGTCAGCCTGCAGCTCCTGTGTGTCAACTTCATACTTACTTCTACTTTCGTCTAATTTCTTACTATATAATTCTAAACTATCAAGTAACAATCTGTAAACAATCAGTGTAAATAGGTTGGCGGCGCTAGTTTCATTCGTGTAGCCTTTTAACGTGCTTTCCGAGGCACGGGGGTACAAGACCACCAACTTCCAGACTTCAAGCTGTCAATTCCTGTCCTAACCTGAATTAGGTACTGACCTGGTCTGTAAGGGCAGGATCTGCTCCATGTGCCAGCAGTATCTCGACTATGTCGGTGGCGTCCGCCGCACACGCCGCGTGCAGAGCTGATGATCCCACCTGGTGGAAGATATTGTCTAATCATTAAACCTTTTCACCTGTAAATTGTAACCTACGACTTAAAGCATAAAGTTTCTGATTCGCCCCCAGTTAATCATCGTCATCTGGTAGTCATAGGTCAGGAGTTGCCCTAGTTTGAGACCAGGTTGATTGGTGTGATTGTCTGCATGTGTAAGTATTTATGTGCATTTATTTTTTTAGGTATTTAAGTATGTATTCTGATTTTGATTCTAGGCTTTGAATATCGGCCGTCCATAAGCGATTTCTAACAGGGTGTATCTGTGAAAATTTACATCCCTTTAACAATTCTACCAACAATTCTGAACAACTTTTGGAAATTCGCATAAAAATGGCAAGTCTTTCAAGTGACTTGTTCATATGTTCATTCTGTATGGAGAAAAAAATCATCAAAAAGATCAAGAGATTTTCGACAAATTTCCAAAAGTTGTAGAATTAATGTTGTTCATGTTGGTTGGCAGTATTTTCCCCAACTCCAATTACTTAGGTAGTAATAAATTGTTTGAATGTTTTTAATACTTATCTCAAATAAAATCCTATCCTCCACTCTAAAACCTTTTTGCTCCATCACAAAACCATTCGCTTATTGTAATTCAAACTTGACCATTATCCAGCGATAGAGATAAATTGAATTGTCATCTTTACTTTGAATGTTTCATTGTATTCATTTTGAAATGAAAATATTACTACCATTTGAAAAGAATTACTAAGTTTCTTTGTAGAAGACTTATGGAACAAAAGAAAGGATTATTCTTATAAACATTATTATGAGTTCTCAAACCATATTCCTCCGACATTGACATCAGAATTTGAAAAAGTTTTCTTTTTATAAAATGCCATAGGATGTTAATTTAGGAGAATGTAGGTTTGAGGATTGCCCGGGTAAAATTACATCACTATGAGAATCACCTAATACCTTACCTAAGTTAAAATCTAAAATCGTCAGTCTAGGGTATATGTAACTAACACCATAAAATCTGAGCTAACACTTGCCCGTCACAATCCACTTTTTCAAACTAAGCCGCTAGATGGCGCTTCTATCGCTAAGTCGCATCGCTACATTCCCATCTAAGTGCTCTGGGAACCTAAATTGTATAATAAGACATTTTTTAATTTTAGTTAAGTAAGTAGTTTAGCCACCGGCACACACAGAATAGAATATACCTGTCCCGTCCAAACCAAGATACACAGCGCTTACGAAAAGGTGGGATACTCCGATTAGGTCGTAAAGTCTTATTCGTTTTAGGCCCTCAGGTGTAATACCTGTGTTAGTTACGTCACGTGTACCTTACAGTTTTGAAAAGCAGATACCATATAGGTACTTACATTATTCTGTAGTTGGACGTTAGCTCCAAATGCGAGGAGATGTTCCACGATGCCTCTGCAGCCCTGGGCGCACGCCATCTGCAGTGCTGTCACTCCGTTCTGACATGACAAGGACAGAAATGTATAAACTATAAAGTATTTATTAATCCGTATTCAAAGGTGTAAGTAGAGCCGTTGGATTTTTAGTTGGAAATTATTTATTAAGGACACATCCTGTACTTATGTGAGTTTGTTTTTTTAGAACTTTCTAATTCTATAGAAAAGAAAATGTTTCCTTCAGCTATGTGACTAACAATTTCTGTTGATTCCTTCTTTCATACAAACCTTAGGGTTTATCTATGATACTCACAGCGTTATAGTAATATTTAGTGTCGGGTCTATTCGGAAAAGAGCGCAAGAGAATTTAAAACCAATATGGATTAGGGTCGAAAATGTAATGTAGTGAGTGACGGCATTTTCGGAACTCAAAATATCTAAGCTGTACCTACCTACTACTAATGACAGCTTTGTTGGGTTCACTTTTTTAAACGTTTTCAGTATGAAAGTGAGTAGATGTATACTCGTATAGAGATTAATATGATGAAATGTTTTAGACTCAGAGGTCCTAAAGAAAACCTAAATGACATGAAGGTTACTTCTGGTTACTCACGTTGTCAGTGGCGTCAACATGGCATTCCGAGTCGAGCAGCACTCGAACCAGCTCTGTATGTCTGTGCACCGCCGCTAGGTGGAGCGGCGTCCGCCCCGAGTTGTCCCTCGCCTCTTTGGAGGCGCCTTTAGCTACCAGGAGAGAAGCAGTGGACGAGTGGCCGCTTTCGCAGGCGACGTGGAGCGCTGTGCGGCCGACCTGTTGGTGAGAGAAGGCTCAGTAGTCTTTGGAAACAGAAAGAGATAAGTATACTTCTCTCAGTTTTTAATTGAAAGATTTTTGGTTTTCGCAATTTCGTACGTATCTGGTCTGTTCGCGTCCATTGATGGTTTATGTAGGTATGTATAGTAAGTAAGTATTCATTCACTATTCGTTATCATCACAAGTGTAATCAGATTGCACCCGTCTTCAGAGTACCTACTTACCAACATAATAAATATCATTAATTGTTATTTTGCTATTGCAGAAACTCATTGCTATATTAAGTGATTTTACCATGAACACTGCCAGCCAGCTAAACTCAACACTATCGGCGTTGGAGTATCCAAGTCTGTATTTTTTTCAACCGATTCTCAGCCTAATTACATCATTCAAAGTTATTACAGATTAGTCCTAACCCAATATTGTGGTATTAGGTACATATTGGCCTACGCAAAATAGATTCATGGTAATTTTGTTGATTCGGCATTCAGGAAATATGTTGCAAGTTCATGCGCGTCGTAACCACCAGGACAATATGAGTTGAAAATAGTCTTTGGCGCGGTACTACCGGTACAATAGTTGTAGGTATATCACTGACGTCACAGTCGACGTAGATCAACGCATTAAGTAATGTAAAATGTCAAAAACCCTGAAAGGCTACATACGAGTAGCTAGCTAGCATCATTCATAAAAAAAGCATTTCTTCTGCGACTTAGATGAAAGTAAAAAAAAAAATTAGAAAACTAATCAGGTGAGATTTTTTTACATTATGAATTAGGTATCTATAGTTAGAATAGTCGTAGAAGAAAACATTGCAAATTATGATGTTACTTATTCAGTCCTGCGATGTTGTTGATATTTAAAAACCTTGGCCTACATAAATACATTTGTGAATCTCTCGAACTTTTTCAAACCACTCTCGCTTTTTTTATTTATTCCTTGAGCTACCAGGCTCTCAGAAGTTTGATAGTGGTTTGTGTACTGGTTTAGCTGTGGAAAAGTATTTATCGAACAAAGACTGAATATAACTTTAATTACTTTAGTAGGTAAGTTTATTTGTAGGTAGACAATCATTACAGAGACAAAAGAGGTGCGAATTTTCAGCTGACAGCTGTTCGCGCGAGTGTCGTCATCCGATACACGACGCGACAGCTGTTATTGAAAACTCGAGTGATATCGGAAATCTCCACTGCGCCATGCGAGCCTGGCACTTTTGCTTTATATTTTCATTTTACGAGCTTGTTAACAATGCTAGCTGGATTTTAACGTGCACTTTAAAATAAATGTAGGTGTATTGTTCACTTTTATGTAAAAGGTATAGTATACCTACATACGAAGTTATAGTTACCATAGGCGGAGACTTATTATTGGCATTTTTTTCGTTCATTGTATCTAAGCCCATTGTATTATTTGGCTGTTATTCTCCAAAAAATTAATAAATATATTGTAGAATATACTTCTCTCAATTTTCGCAGTTTCCGAGCTAATACAACATTGAAATCTTCATGAAACGACGCCTACAACTTTAAAGGCAAGTTATCTGCGAACTTAGCTAGTGTACAGTCGTAAGTAAGTAGTCTTGGGGACCAATTTTCGTGCACTTGACATTGAAATCGAATTAGAATTTTGTATGGACGAATGTATGAAATTTCTCTATTCGATTTCACAGTCGAGAGAACAAGAATTGCCCCCAAGGATCTACTAAAGTTGCGTTTTCATGTTTCGGAGGCCTAGACAAGGGTTCAGATCACTATTCCAGCGGAGTTAACTAAGTATCTGGTTTAGTTAATATCCAAATTTTCCATGGGCGGCGGTGATTGCTCTCTGTAAGTTTTCTTGGTCAATTTAGGTAGGTACCTGTTTTTGACATAAAAAACTAACGCAATATAAACAAGAGACAAGCAAAATTACCTACATTTTTTTGTTTTATTATTAGAACCTCGACAAAAGCCCATTTACAATAACAACTAGATCATTACGAAAACAAGACAGAAAACCTTCGAGGACTAAGATTTACTACGCCTTTCTCTATAAATATCTCCTGGGCAATATCGTAGCCGTGTGCCATCATTAGGGAACACAGATACCTACAAAAGTTGTGCAAACAGTGTTGTTGTACCTACTGTTAATGGGGTTTAATCTGTTTCGATGAATTTCGTCCGAAGAACAAAGTCAGATCTCCTATATTAAACATGTTGCTAATCGGCATCAACGGCATGTACCTTAATCACCTCCGATACGCGGACGATATAGTGATTCTGTCCGAATCGCCGTCAGAATTGCAGACAATGATGGAGCAGCTGTATCACGCGTTTCTCAAAGTAGGCCTAAAAATGAATATGGACAAGACCAAGGTTATGGCTTCGGCAGAAACTATGCCAACTTCCATAGCATTAGAAGGCCACAAACTTGAGAGAGTGAATGAATATGTGTACCTGGGACAACGGATAACGCTGGGAAAGAACCCATTCAAAACAGAGATCACCCGTCGGGTTCAATTGTCATGGGCGGCTTTCGGAAAACTGGGCAGTGTATTCAAATCAAAGAAACTACCACAATCGCTGAAAACAAAGGTATTTAACCAATGTGCCGACAATGACATATGCTTGCGAAACCTGGCCGCTCACCGCTACGCTGATACGTAGACTGAAAGTAGCACAGAGAGCCATGGAACGTATAATGCTCGGTATATCCTTACGAGACAAAGTGCGCAACACCATCATCCGAGAACGCACAAAAGTGGTAGATGTAGGGTACCGAGCCGCTAAACTAAAGTGGGCATGGGCAGGCCATATATGCAGAAGGGGAGATGGGAGGTGGAGCAAGGATGTTCTTGAATGGAGACCAAGAGACGGAAAGAGGAGTGTTGGCGGACAAACTGCCAGATGGTCCGACGACATCAAGGCTCAAGCTGGGGCAGCGTGGTCCAGGAAGACCCACGACAGAAGGAAGTGGAGGGAAATTGGAGAGGCATATGCTCTGCAGTGGGCAAATACATGCTGCTGAAGAAGAAGAAGAATCGGACTTTATTATCTATTTGGCGCAGAAAGTCCGATCTCCTAATAACTAAACAATTGCAAATTGGACTTTATTCTTTGGAGCAGTCGTTATTCACTTCACTTGCTACTTCATCAAAAACCTACGCATTGCATTACATACATAGACGATACATACACAAACTAAAACGAAAAATATCATGGTCACACGTTTCCGAAACCATCCGAAATGCGCAGGTTTCCTCACGATGTTTACCCTCATCGCTAAGCTAGTATTAATACGCACTTACATTTTGAAAAATCCAGAGGTGTATCCTCGGATTTGAATCCACGACCTCTTTTGTTATCTACTGTACTTTTAACGACCGTAGAAAAGTAGTATGATATTGTTCATTCTATCTCACTTTCGTTCGATCGCGGGAGCGATCTCACATCAAGTGCGCTAGAATGCTCAATATCATCAGAACGCGTCGCGTTGTTGAAGACAATACATGCTAATCTTCGTGCACTCGTTCTCTAAAAGTCATAACGTCAAACTACCCAGAAGCAAACTAACTGTTGATTTAAATACGACAACGTTAATGTTTAAGCTCATTCCACTATCATGAATGAAACACTACAGTCACGTGAAAAAACGAAATCATGAAGTTTGTTAAACAAAAAGAATCACTCAAATTAGATTGCATCTGTCCTGCATCGTCTGACGTTCCTAGACGGCATGGAAATTTATTACCACATACAATACGTTGTATTGTGTGCGGTCCCTCTAATAGTGGAAAAACCAATTTAGTAATAAGTTTATTATTGCATAAAAATGGACCAGATTTCGTAACCTTTATGTGTATTCAAAGTCTTTGTATCAACCTAAATACTTATATCTTGAAAAGGTTTTGGATATGGTACCTGGAATCATTTAGTAAATACAATCACAATGGAGAAATTTTGAGTCCACATGATGCTTTACCCGATTCAATAATAATTTTTGACGACGTTGCTTGTGAAAATCAAAACAACATAAGGGATTATTTCGCCATGGGGCATAAAAACATAGATTGTTTTTATATCAATCAAACTTATACAAAAATTCCGAAACAACTTGTAAGGGACAATTCAAACCTTGTCATTCTATTTAAACAAGATGACATTAATTTGAAGCATGTTTATGAGGAGCATGTTGGGTCGGACATGTCATGGCCCCAATTTCGTGAGATGTGCTCTACCGTTTGGAATAAACCATTCAGCTATCTTGTTATTAATAAGGATTGTGACAAAAATGGATGTTACCGATTGGCTTTCGATACATTCATAGTGATAGATGAACATACATAAAAGACGAACGTGTTATTTATTAACCACTCTCATTCATGATTTGGAACTGAGCGGAATACTTTGAAATGGAGAAAGATCTTAAAGAACAGATAGTAAATCAGCAGCAGCTGTTAAAAGAAAAGTTGCGATGATAAAAGATGTTGAAAATACAAACAATAAAACATTAGAAACTATATTAAAACCTATTGTTGATCCACTTACATTGTTAACAAATAAAAAAATGACACTCCTCTTAAAGTAGAAGAGCAATTGAACCAGTGATGAAAAAATTAAAAATGACAATAACAGTCATTTGAAGACGAGAACCATCATTATTTGCATCTGATGAAGATTATAATGAATCTGTTAGTGAGGAAGATGAAGATGATGAACAAGAGCAATACAATTACAACAAAACCCTTGTTGTGTCACCGTCCGAAGACCATAACATTAGCGAAGGATCATTTAAATCTCTACAGTCATCGCCAAGTCTTAAAAATCAATCACTGTCTTGGTCAACATCGTCTGAAATAATGAAAGATGTGCCATTTGGAGTCAGAAATGAACGAGGTAAATTATTACTGGGAAAACTCGTGTTTATGACGACGGTGGTATTCTTAAAATAGGAACACTTACTGTCAAAAAAACTGATGGCCTAAAAGAACTTTTATTCAAAAAGAAACCAAATTTAGATGTAGTAACAGATGATGATTTACAATATTACAAATTACTTCTAATAGAAACTAATGCTCATCGACGTAATTGTGAATCATCAAAACCCATTAAGCAACAAAGGATTTAAATATACGAATGTAATTAAGCCTTTGTTCAAATTCTCTAGAAATCCAACTACAAGTGTTGAAAGTATTCCACAAGGTAAAGGAATTTCACTTTTAAAGACAGTGAAATCAGATACTGATCTAGTTTACTGGGATGATCCAAACGAGTTAGTTGAACGATTAAAGTTACTACTTGCATCTTGGGAAGCAGGTAACACTGGCGTAAATAATGAAATAACTGCAATCATTACGGAACTTCATGAAGCTGGTATCATAAATGTAGAACATATAAAGAAGAAACCTGGAAAATTGGGTAGTCTTCTTTTAAGAGTCAACCCATCAAGACAGCAATGAACGTAGACAAATTTGGTCATCATGTCCATAAACGTTTACGATTGACAGAATACATTGGAAACTACAATGAAACATTGGTGAAATCTGATACCGGACACTACGATTTAAAATCTTCTAAATTAAAAGGGTTATCATATCCAACTGAAGACGACGAAGCAGTTAACAAAGCTTATTTAGACAAAACGGTTCAAGAATTAAGAAATGAGGTTGAAAAAGTTAAGCTGGAGATGAAATTACATTTGAAGAAATTGGAAACCTTTACAACAGACCATTTGAATAAATCATTTTATTCAAAGTCGGAAATAGACAAACTAATTCATGAAAATAAAGAAAAATGAGCAAAAAGGAGATAATTGATGAACTTCACAAATCAGCCAGAAGAAATTTCCCACGTCGATGCACAGTTATAAAAGGAATTGATGATCTATGGCAAGCCGACCTCATAGATTTACAAAAATATTCAAACTTTAATAAAGGACACAAATACATATTAGTAGTGATAGATACTTTGTCAAAGTATGTATGGACAAGTTCCCTAAAATCGAAAGAAAAAAACTGTGTTGTGAACGCTATGCACCAGATATTCAAAGATTCATCTAGAAAACCTAAACATTTGCAAACAGATCTGGGCAAAGAGTTTTATAATGATATCTTCGGTCAATTGTTAAAAAAATAATGTGAACCATTATTCTACTTATTCCGTGAAAAAAGCTTCTATTGTAGAGCGAGTCATACGCACTCTAAAATCACACATCTTCAAACTTTTCAGTTTATACGGCTGCTATCGATGGGTGGGTAAATTATTAAATACTGTGGTAGACAACTATAACAGCACTATTCATCGCATAACAAAATTTAAGCCTAAAGATGTTAATAAGACAAATGAAAAGGTTGTATTGTGTAATATTGGTAAAGCGTATAGAAACGAAAACACTTGAAGCCTAAATTTCAAGTTGGTGATCATGTACGTATTAGCAAATTTAAAGGAGACTTTTACAAAGGTTATACTCCCAACTGGTCAACGGAAATATTTACAGTAGTAAAGGTAAATGATACAACCCACCAACTATCATTTGGAAGATAAGCATAAGCAGGTTATATTAGGGACTTTTTATGAGTACGAATTACAAAAAACGAAGTATCCTGACATTTACCTTATCGAGAAGATTATTAAAAGAAAAGGTAATAAATATTTTGTGAAATGGCTAGGCCTCAGCAACGAAGAAAATAGTTGGATAGACAAGAATGAGATTGTTTTATAATACATATAAATATAATTTTAATCCAAATCCATTCATTCTAAGCATATCAATGAAGGAGGGAAGTGGTATTATAGACAGTGTAATTAACCATTTACCGTTCGAGCTACATTTACCTGGATATCAATTTTGTGGTCCTGGAACAAAGCTACAGAAACGTTTGAAAAGGGGAGACAGAGGTATAAATAAGTTAGACAAAGCTTGTATGTATCACGATATTGCTTACAACGACCACGATTTAAACGTTCGACGAAAGGCTGATAAAGAACTTATGAATATGGCTAAGAAAAGATTGAACGCTAAAGATGCTAAGAAGGGTGAAAAAGTTGCATCATGGATAGTCAAAAATGCTATGAAAGCTAAACTCAAGACTGGTGCGGGTGCTCGTTCATTTATGGCAGCTGTGAAAAAATTAAATCTCAACTTAAAAAGTTAAAAAAAAGGCAGTCACACAGCTATCAAATACGCATGCGCAGCAGCAAAAAAAATCTTCAAAAATAAAAAAGGAACCAAGTTGCCGCGCTGTATTCCTCTGCCAAAATGTGGAGGACTATTACCTTTAATCCCAATCTTCGCAGGCTTGTCGGCTTTGGGTTCTTTGGCAGGTGGAGCAGCCGGTATAGCAAAAGCAGTGAATGACTCCAAAGCAGCTCAGAAAAGTCTTCAAGAGTCTGAACGTCATAACAGAACAATGGAAGCAGTGCTCTTGGCAAAGGATTGTACATCAAACCTCATAAAAAGGGTGCTGGTTTATACTTAACCCTTCAAAAAACTAGTTAAACGGCTGCCTAGACGTGCACTAACAGATTTAGATATAGTGGATCATGCTACTGACATTCCTATTTTCGAGGAGTATTTATGAGAGATACACTTCCATTAAGCCAAGAAAAATAGAATGTGCTACTTAATTTGGATAGCTCTGATAGTCCAGGAACACACTGCGGCCCTGTTATGACAAAACGCGTTATCCTGTAAAACGCTAATTTTCAAAAACTGGTTTTAAAGTTTTTTATCTTTGGCTCGTTACCAAATCGTATCTAGTAAAGATATAATTAAGATTTCTATACTAAACAATTACTTACAATAGTCGCAAGTCGTCACTAGAACATTATTTTACCGTATTATTTAATGTTAAATAATTATACTAAAAAAAAACGTGTTTTGTAGTGATAGTATATCTAGCCTACTTCTATTTATTGTGACAAAACGATGTAACTAAGTTTACATCATTTTGTATAAATAACAACTAACTACAATTTACTTTAGGTCGTGTGAACTATAATGTATGAATTTACTATATTA
>JABMDO010000281.1:0-36619 GCA_014851415.1 Cnaphalocrocis medinalis | reverse complement strand
AAAAAAAAACATCTCGAGCGGTTTGATAATGGACCCCTCATCCTCTACCTCTGAGGTCTGACCCATCTAAGCCATCTTCTGAATCTTCAAGACTTCTAAATACTTATAAATTTCACTCTCTAGTAATCGCGGCATGCTGAAAAGCAAAAGAAGAACCCTTCACCAAACAGGCATTTATTTAGCAGGCAATGCGCATTGTAGTTTTCCTACAACATACCAGTTTATATGGTTGTTTTTAATAGGAGCATCATTTGATTTTATACTGTTTAACAGTATAAACATGCCAGTTGAGGACATAATCAAGCAAATAAAAATATTTTGTAAACTTACGTGATATTTTATCCAAGTCCAAACACAGCTATAAAACTTAGTTCGCGCCATATAAAAAGTTTTCTTCAAAGTGACATTGACATTAACTTTTTTCAATGTCTAAAAACATTGCATAGTGCCAACTTTAAAAAGATAATTAAAATTCGTTCAGAAACGACAACTAGTTCTCAAAATTAGTAACAAATCAAAGGAAGGTCAGTTTTATCTGTGGTTTTTAGTATGTTGTTTAAAAACAACACCGCGCATTTAAGGGTTAAGCATTTTGGAAATTAGTTTCAATATTTTATTATATTATTAATTTAAGATTTTACCTTCTAAAGTCAAAACAAGGGATGTTTTTGATGTAAGCCATTTTGTTTGTTAAAACGAGAGTACCTAGTGTCAGATCAATTAATTTACGTTGCCTTTGTAAGGCAAAGAAAGGAGAGCGTTATTTTTGGAACGAAATTTGGATAAAAAAAATATGTTTCGTTCCGAATGTTTCGCTTTCTTTCTTGTCTCCGCAGCAATGTAAATTGACCATAAGAAAAATCGTCTTATGAATACGATTGCAACATGTCATTAATAATGTGTGCTCTTGTTAAACACGAAACGACTTACATAATAAGACACAGTAGCTGTGGGCAATTTTTTAAATATTTATTCAATTCTAATGGCATAATTAGTTACAAGCAAAAATGGTTATTTCGGAATCAAACTTTTAGTTAAAACTTGAATTAAAAAAGATAACAAATATAATCAATTTATAGACATTGACAATCATATCTGCATTTCACATAAAAAAAATCGTTATAAAAAGTGAAGGCATCCTTAGTAAAAGTGGAAATATAATTTCTAAAACCAATTTCGCCATTGGTCAAAAGGTAAAATAAAAGAAGGTTTATCTTTTTAATACGCAAGTCTCAACTTTTACTAAAGATCTGGTAAATATTATTATTTTGTTAATACATATTTATATCTGTTTCGATTTCCACTGAGGTAGCCCCTTAATTTAAAGGGGAAATCGAAACGGACATTAGATTAATAGGTGTGCTTTATATGCTAATAAATCATCATGATTTAAACTAGTTAAATAATTAGTCGAAATTAGTCGCCAAAGGACAGAATCAGTCGGTCTCAGGTTTACGAATTATCTCATTAACCTGAGGCCGACTAATTTAGACTAATTATATTATCTGATTAGTTTAAATCATGATCTGTGTCCTGGGCCCTGCTGCAATAATGCACACTGTATTTTTAGTAATAGTACACAAATATACTAGGAAGCCTCATCCTATTATAGTATTCGAAAATACAATACAACAACTATATAATGTATAAAAAATATCAAAAATCACCTTAATCTGTTTAGTTTCCCTTGTAGACTACAGAGGTTAACTTCGTGTACACATCTCTATAATATGCAATATTACAAGTAGGTATTGGTCTAAGCTCCGTTTAAGGTCGAACTGCACCAAAGTGTTAACCAGATGAAAATACTATTTAATCAAATAAAATAATTTTCTGAACTTGACTTAATTTGGCAACCCCATAAGAAATGGACAGAATTGAAATTAACTATAGTCTTGACCATTTCTGATGAGGTTACCATAGTAGGTGAAGTTCAGAAAGTTATTATATGATAAAATGTTAGTTTTCATCCGGTTACACTTCGGTGCAGATCGACAGTAGTTACGGATCCTACACTAATTTCAAAAATCAACTTTAACATATAGATCTGAGTTTACCTTGAAGATTACAGAAGGTAAATTCGTGTACAAATCTCTATAATCAATATTACAACTATGCAATGTTTCTATTACCTTATAAGCTCTGAAATGAGCACTATAACTATCAATATTTAAGAAAAAACATTTGAATAATATGTCATTTGTACAATTGTTTATTACTATATATTTGATAATATAGTATTTCGGAATATCATCATTAACGTCTAGTAGCAACACATTACCCACCGTGTACCTAATGCCATTGACTTCATACCAATCACATAAAAACAGTTGTCGTTCTCATTGTCGTCATCAAATTCAAATTTACCATACAAAAAAATATTTGTCAAACCCTTGTCGGTTGCGTATCGAAAACTTTGTTGTAATTGACAACGTCTCATTACAGACAGAGGAAGATCTTTACGCGATGTTATTGATTGACATACCTTTTTTAATTCTTTATGTTTTGTCTCGTACTTAAAAAGCGCTTATAAATATTGGTGGACCTATTTTTTTAATAATTGAAGGGTAATGAATAAGAAAATGATGCTTTGGTTTAGTTTACTTGAAATAAATTTAGGTACTGCTGATGATGTTCTTCAATAAGACCTTTTAAATAATCGATTAGCCCTAAAGAAAACGTCTGGGGAAGTGAGAATGTTCGTTATTTCTAATAATATTAAATAATAGTTCCAAACGGGATTATCTTCAACTAAATCTCCAACTATAAAGACAAAATTTCTCACTAAGCATATCATTTCAGAAGCAGACATAGTTAAACTTTTGTTTATTAGGTGTTGAAAATTTATCGGTGGCGGTATGTTCTTTTCGCTAGTATTGTATTTAAAATACTTTATTCTAGAATTCAGACGATCAAGTGAGAAATAATTTTCATCTATTAGACTTTTAATGATAAGGGTCCATTCCATACCTATGCACTCCTTCCGTTAGATCGTGCATCAAATCGCACGTTATATTTTTGTAAATATGAAAATATTCCAAACTATTACAAATACATTTTTCTTTGATTCCTATGCGATCTTCAACATGTTGATCATATTCTGCAGGCATTCCCAGATTGTTCAATTCACACGTTTGCGTTTCAGATTCAGTTTTAGTACTTAAACAAAACCTACAAAAATTTGTGGCCATAAAGCTTTCGAAAAGACCCAATATGCCGTGGAGGCCTAAGTTATCTCCAGATAATGTAACTAATATAAATTTTACTGTAACGTTTTTTGTTGTCAGTGCAATATCTAAGCCAACTTCTTCTAAATACTTAAGTTCTTCAACAATTTTTTAAAAAATGGCTTCATTGCCAAAATACAGTCTGTCGTTAGAATGAAATACTTGTGCAACAAAAATATTTTCTAATCTACTAGATTTTTCTGGTGGAATTGATGCAATAGAAATATAAACTGCACCTAACTTGTAATCACCGGCATGGCTTCCTAGAGCATTGCCACTTTCGAAATCATCGAAATACAATATTAAAGGAATAACAATATTATCTTTATCGACATAAGCTGTAATTTCTTTCCACAGTGATCCTTGAACCACATTACGAATCACGTCATAGTTGCTTGCATTGCTTTCATCAAAAAGCATTTTCTGATAATTTAGAATCTCAGAAAGTACTCCAGGTAAATGTAAGAAATTCTTCAATGATAGTTTAAGCGGTGTCATATAAAGTTTTTTTCTTTTAGTATCATAGTTACATCATTATTTCTAATATGTCGATCTTTGCTTGATCCAATGGTTACTCCTACAGGAGCTACATAATATTTTTTGTCAACCAAATGTTTTAGACGCTTATATTCTGTATCATATTCTTTAAATATGTCCGGTAATGCTGATATCATTTCCTGCACAACAGTAATTCTCTTTGTGGCATCTACATGTTCATTTTTTATTGTTTCATTTATTTTTGAAATAATATCGTTGATTAAGTTGTGAACCATTTCAATCAGATTTTGTATTAAAGATCTTGGTAATCCAATAAACCCATATAAATTGCATACAAATATATTTTAAGAATGATTTTATAGATCTTATAAAAGATTCATAATCAAAGTCTGTATTACTTAACGGCGATGTATCATCAGATTGGTGTGTATCATTGGTACTTGGGGATAAACTACATCCCGGTAAAATTAAGTTACTCGGATTATTACTTAACTTACTCAGATTATTACTATTGTCATGAGAAATGTCCCTACCGCGATTTGAATTGTAACATATAGCTAAATGATTCTTAAACCGATTTTTTTATCGTACGTCCTTTTGCAACTTTGAAAAGGACATACAAAATAATTGTTTATAGCATGAACTGTTTCTAAGTGAAAAATGTATTGCTTAAAATCAGAAACTTTTACGTGACAATAATTAATTCAAATCCATTTTGACAACGCACCACGATACTTCCAGTTTGTTCTACCCTTGTTTGTAGGTAATTTACATACAACTACTTTTATTTGGGGATCAGTCAATCTTTAAGTGAACACTTTATGTAAAAACTAAACTTCTCATACATAATATAGAAAATCAAGAGTGTTAAAAATACAAGAAACATTGAAAATAATTTGTCAGCTAAATTAAATGTTCAAAACATCAATGATGTAAGATACTACATTGTCATACTTAGTTTCAATTTTATATATGCATTTCTGTATGATCAAATATAAATGGTCGCCTGGTTTTGGATATCTAATTTGCTAGATTGCTTTACTTCTGGAAGAACAAATTCACTTTCTACGTACATCCTGTATAATTTAGAAATGTTTAATTCAGATGGCAAATACTTTCGTTCAGCTGTCTTGGACTTGCGACAATAATGGGACTCTACACATTTTAGTTTTTCAATAAAGTTATGCACAGACTGTTTCCTCTCGACGTACTACACTGATTTGCGATCACCTCCACGGTGTTCCGTGCCGGCTTCTCCACTGTGATAAAACTTTTGCATGACAAATGCCACTCTGTGCTTTGTGATACCGAAGATATGTAAGAAAAATTTTTGACAAACAGGTATTCTTCTCTTATGAGCAATTACTGCATATTTAATTATTGTTTGTTTTTTTCCTTTATATTTATGTTGATTTTTCGAATTTTTATTTGATGCTGTAATTGTGCAAAATTTTAAGATAATATCATCTTGTTCTTTCTTGCTTGAATGAGAATAAAAATTGTTATGTATTCTTACCAAATCAGACATTGTCAGTTTACAGCATTGAAACGATGGTGTGTCATGGTTACAAATGCGTTGTGGTAAGTATTTTGCTGCATACCTGAAGCAAAAAGCAAACAATAATCATTAGCTTCAAGGGTTTAGGTGTTAATAAATAAAAAACAACCAGACTTTTAATACTAGACTTGCGGCATTTCTCTACGTTCTCTTAAGAAACATTTAGTATGTTTCAAATCGGCAAAACATTTTAGGCATGACAGAGTTGCCTTATTAAATAGTTATGGATTTATTTAAATTTCATATAAAATTAGCACGATAAACTAATAAAGTGAAATAAAAGATATTTATGTCGTGGGCCGATCGTCGAATTGGGCAGATCGTGACGTGTCACGTGATTCATTCATAAAATAAAGAAAAACCTTTTTATGCCTGAGGCCCGCATTTGTCCACAATCTCACCTGATGGAAAGTGAAGATGGAAATAAAGAAATTTCGAAATCGCAACAACGTTCAGCGGCGAGTAAGTATGACTGATATCTGTTGCTTATATTTATTTATTTACACCTTAATGCAATAAAAATATGTTACATATTACCGGACTTAATGCGTATAGGCATTTATACCAGCCAATCAGAGGCTAAACTGAGAAAAATTAACTATTCACTATTAGTAGGTAATATTCATATAAGTGCATAATATTAGTATCATGTTACTTATAGGTATAAGTTGATTTTTACAGAATGTAATTAATAACATTAAGTTAGTAGATAGATACATTTAAACCTATTTCAACTATATGAAAAAAAAATAACACGCAGCACGCAGCCCTAGCATAAAAATAATGTAAGTTTACTGTTGTACTTACCTCTGTTTATTCAACACGTTTTTTTTCCATTTCTCAGGGTTTCTGCTCCTTTTTCTTGCTCTATTGTTTTTATCCGGTGTTGGGTTAACCTCCATTGAGATCGTTATTTTAATTTAGTTAAGAAAACAGGAATAATTCAACAAAACACGTGCGACAATCTAGTTAACTTTCGGGAGCGTTCGATAGTGTTTTTAAAAACTAATAATAAAAAAATAAATGAACTTAATTTTCTATATTTTCCGAGATTTTATCGGTTAACCTAACTTAAGACTAGCGAGTCCAACGTCTCGATCCGAACTGACTCTACCATGGGTCCCCGGCTCTCATGGGAATCCATAAACAATCATTGTTGCTGACTTAGTCACTGGGAACATAAACAGGAACGGGATGTTTACATTAAAGATTCCATACTCAAGTGCTAAGTCAGCAATAAATCAATAGAGTCTGGGTGTCGTGGGAATATAACTCCTCCACCCTCAGATGAAAGTTACCGAAAAGAGTTTGATTTTCGCGTAACTTTCATTTACATAAAACTTAATTTTATTCTTAAATCGATTATGAAAGTTACCGTAAAGAATTTGATTTTCGTATAACTTTCCTAAATCATAAAACATAATAAAAATTGGAAAAAGGGCATGAAAGTTACCGTAAAGATTTTATTTGCGTGTAACTTCCATTTTACGTAAAACTTAATATTATCCGCGAAAAGGTCACGTCAAATCCTTAACTATTTTCTTATGAGTATTAAAGGTATGTCTTTGACTGGACCTTCCTGCGAAGTTGAGGGGCTCTCAGCTTCAATATCATTTTCCTGAGTTTCCCTCTTTTTACATCTATTAATAATAACATAATTAAATTTGAAAACAAGATAAACTATGATTAAACTTAACACATATAACGCTATTGTAGCGAATCCGACACTTCCTATACCACTTTCACTTCTACTTTTCACACTTTTCTTCAGCATGTAATTCAAATGCTGAATATCGTCGAGATCTACTCGTTTTAAGTTCACGGGTACAACATCGGCGGCTGTTGACGATTGCTGAGTCCCGCCACTGATTTCAGGTAAGTTGATGACAGGAACTGGCTTGTATTCCGGAATTAAGGAATAATCGCGTGGACCTCGTATCTTAATCCCATCTATGGAGACTTCATTTCCTTATGTTACTGTTAATATGAAGGTTCCTCGCAGGCGCTCGCGAATAACTTCGTTTCCGGAAGTTTGCAGGACCGTGGCATCAGCTTTAAGGTAAAGTATCCAATTTCCTTTACTTATCTTTTGTACTTTCAGGTTTCCAACATCGACGGGGCGCGGTGAGCATAAGGATGGATTCCTCCGGTAGGTCATCAGCTGCTCTACACAGGTTTCCTCGGCATACGCGACAAGATCCTCGGAACACAGGTATTCCTCACTGGTCACCTCTCTGCATGCGTGCACAGCTGGGCGGTATCTGTTGCCGTCTACGAGTACGTACGGGAATTCGGGGATTATAAGGACGGTTTGGTTATGGGCATCATTGGACATGGGTAATGGGTACAGTTTATAGTAACTATATGTTACGTTTTTAACTAAAGGAATATCTTTAATGAACCTTATCATCTTTTCCGTAAGGTAAGTTTTCACAGTTAAAGTTTCTTCTAAATTGAATACATTTTGCTCATTCACAGTATACATTAAGTTATTATGTTTATCTATATCTATCAACAGTTTTAACAATTCGTCTGGGCTTAATACTGACTTATGTAATACTGATACCTTACTGAGTGCTAGAGCGGTCTCTATTTCATTTAACTTTATATAAATAGTACGGAAATTTTCAATAAACATATTTAACACAGTAATCAAATAAGTAATATGAGTAAGTTGAAATCCCTTTTGGGTTATTTCGCTAAGTTTATTATCTATACGTTTGAGGCGCTCGTTCATCAGTTCGGTATTTTCATTAACGGCTTTAGTGCTGTTAAGGAAATGATCCATCATTTCGGAAACAATAGTCATCTTATTGGAAATGGCCTGTTCTCTAGTTTTTACCCCATTTATTAGTTTATCATAACGAATTGCGTCATCATGATCTAGATTACCCGTAATAACCTTAATGATAGAGCCTAAGGGATTTAAGAGGCCACGCTTGGCTCTTTTCAGGGGAAGCAACTGCTGGAGTTTTTCTATTGTCTCATCTCGTAAGTACTGAACCTGATTACTTAATTCTATAAATTCAAATCTATGTGAATTATTTTTCTCATTATTTCTAATCATTTTACGTAATTCTGAATATTTATTAACATTAAATGTAAGGTCACGTTCAATACCCTTGAGATCTATTGTTTTTACTATTGCCCATTGATCTTGTTGTAAAAATGCTTTTCCTTGTTTTACAGGTAAAAGCCCTGGATTATGTTCAATTTTGACGACGTGAAGGTCCTGGATCTGGAGAGCTTGTCCTAGAGACGTCTGGGCCATCGCCATCAGGAGGAGCCACGACCTGTGGAGGACGTTTCACGTTTTTAATTGGAACCTTAGTGTCCCTGTCCCTAACTTTTATAGGTACGACGTTTCTTTCTACTTGACCTGTAACTATTGCTTTCTGATATTTAGGTTTATCTTTAGATTGTCTCTTATTTACTGCTTTAGCGAATATTGCCTGTCCTATGCCTAGCTCTGGATTTTCTTCGCCTCCTCGCTTTTTCACTACCCTTTGCTTGAAACTACCCATTTTCTCCGATAAGTATTTATAAAGTTCCTGTGTTCTCTTCTTATGATCTTTAATTAATTGTTGGGTGTATGCCTTATCAAAATCTACGTCAAATGTAGACCGTAACTCCGTATGACCGAATACCGCTTCGAAAGGTGTTAAATCTGTCGCAGAATGTATCGTATTATTATAAGCGATTATCGAATATGCCATTACTGAGGCTGCATCTGTATATTTCCTTTCATACTTAGCAATTCTGTATATTTCTATTAATGTAGAGTGGAACCGCTCAACTAAACCCATTGAGTTGGGGTTATTTGGTGTTCCTATATGTAATTGAATTTTATATAAATCTGTAAATTCCTTTAAAAGGGCATTATTGAATTCGGTTCCTGGGTCGCTACTTATTTTTCTAGGTGTGCCGTAATATGCAAAATATTTCATTAAAGCTCTAACGATGTTCGGAGTCGATCTAGACGGTACCTCTATGGCCTGACCTAACTTGCTAAATGCGTCTATTATTGTAAGATAATGTTTCGATTCTATGGAGAAAATATCTATAAATATTTCCTGAAATGGTGCATTTGAGTTTGGGTAAGTTGGAGTATCGGTTTTATGGGTTTTCTATCATATTTAGAAACTTTACATTTTTCGCAGGAATTAATAACAGCTGAAACAATTTCGTGAATATTTGGCCAATGGTAAGTACGCCGAATTCTTTTTATGGTTTCTGTAATGCCACGATGACAAGTTTTTCCGTCATGTGTTTTGTTAATTATGGCCCTTTGTTCATCCTCATTTTCTATATAAATAACTCGTTCGGTGCACTCGTAGAAATTAACTGTTCCTTTTCTAAATAACTCTATAATTACTTTGTTGAAAATTTTCCTATGTTCCAATTCTTCAAAATAAATAAAATATTTGATTTTTGGTCTAATATATTTCTTTAAGAATTCTTTAACTAATTGCTCATTTTTAAGGGGAAGAAAAACTTCTAGAATTTTCTGTTTTTCTCGAGATAAATCTTTAACCTGTAAATTATTACGGAACCAACTGAATACTAATATCTGATTCGGTTTTCAGCCTCGTGAAGGATGGGTATCCCTAATGTATCCATATCATTCGCCGAATGTATAGTTTGAGAATCGGAACTGGATTCAGATCGTATGGGAAACTCTACGGGGTCGTTATTTTTGTCGAGTCTTGAGCTAACTGAACAAGTCGCTTCAGAGTCGGATATGGTAATGGTCTCGGATTCTTGCGTCTCACGTCGAGCTGTGGCTATATTACTTATCTGTTCTGTCAAGTCATGTACGTAATCTTGTAATCTCTGTTCGTTTTTGTCTAAATTAACTATCATTGAAATATCGTCGTCGTGCCCTAATGCATTTAATTGAAGACGAGATAATGCATCGGCATTTGTGTTCTGTTTTCCGCTTTTGTGTATGATATCGAAATCATATTCCTGTAACTTCAAACGCCAACGCGTCAATTTACTGTTTAAATCTTTTAATTTATTTAACCATGCTAAGGGTCTATGGTCAGTATAGATAGTGAATTTATTACCATATAGATACGGTCGAAAATGTTTGGTGGCCCAAACTATAGCCAATAACTCACGTTCGATGGTGCTATACCTACGTTCTGTTTCTGTTAGCGTACGGCTCGCGTAAGCTTATCGCTACCTATTGAGCCTTGTGACAAGACTGCACCTATAGCTACCTCAGATGCGTCTGTTGTAAAGACAAAAAATCTTTTACAAATCTGCGGTAATAACCTATGAAACCTAGAAATCTTTTTATTTCTGTTTGTGTCTGCGGAATTGGATAATCAAGGACTACTTTTATTTTATCGTTATTAGGTTTAAGTCCGTCTGTAGTCAGAGTGTGTCCTAAGTATTGCACTTCTCTACGGAGAAACTCTGATTTGTCCAATTGGATTTTTAAGTTTGTTTCTCTTAATCTGTCAAATACAGCGCGCAGTTTTTGTAAATGCAAATCTAACCCATTTGAATATATTAAAATGTCATCCAAGTATACAAGACAATGTACGCCTTGTAGGCCTCTTAACACGTTATTCATCGTTCGCTGGAAAGTTGCCGGTGCGGTCTTCAGCCCGAACGGCATTCTAAGAAACTCATAGTGACCGTTCTGCGTAGAGAACGCAGTTTTCTCGCGATCTGATTTTTCAATTTCAATTTGGTGGTAACCTGACGCTAAATCTAATGTTGTAAAATAATTACTTTTACCTAATTTGTCGAATAGATCATGAATGTTTGGGATCGGAAACCTATCATCTACCGTGATGCATTCACTGATAAAACACCTGAAATTCAATAAAATATAAACAATATCCATTTGAGGTTGTTTTTGTTTTGACGTTTTGTTTTTATTCAGCAAAATGTCATCATGACATTTGTCATTGGTGCGTTCCGTTTCATCGGCTTTAGTTTGAACCAATACAAGAGTCTTACCATCACATTATAAATTTTGTTGCAAACTTAGATACCTATCGCTACATTTTTTTCTCAAACTATGAACAAAACAATTTAATTATAATAATTTATCTTAGTTTTAGATATTTTTAAGGTAGGGCATTGTGGTTTCAAGGTAGGGCATTGCCCCACAATGCCCCCCCCCCCCCCTAGCTACGGCCATGGGCGGGGGTTGGAAAAAGGTAACCCAGAACTCTTCCGAGTCGTGAGATTTATTAAGATTTTGTTAAAAAAATGATAACACTAACAACGTTGCCTCTAAGCTACTCAGGATTGAATTTATGTTTGGTTTAATAAAAAGTTCATTCGTAATTAATGTTGTCTTTTATTTTAACGAAAAACTGTCGATAGCTTGGTTAAGGTTGCCTTCGTTAATTTTAATTGAATGTAAGGTTTTATTAAATTTGGATAAAACTGAAGAGGTAACTAAGATGTTCGACCTGATTCTATTAACATTTTGATAAAAGACTATAATCATAAACAAAGACAAAGAACATCACTAATTACTAAAAACCGGTTACACACATAAACTATGCAGCTAAACAGGAGGAGGAGGGAAAGTCTTAGATCGTCCCATTTTCTGCAGTGTTTCATGATTTTTTATTTGAATAGGGCTGGAGGACTCGTCCAGTCTTACGAAAATCTTTCCATAACGGATCCACACGAACTTGTAATGGAATTCTTTAGCTAATTTTCCACTCTCAGCATACAAAGCCTTCATTGATGGGGATAGATGTTCAGCTACGTAAATTCTCCTGTGTTCGCCGCTTATACTCAGATGCGTAGAGCCAAGGGGATCCTTCCGATTAAGTTTATTAAAACGATATACTTCAGCCGGCCGGGGACAATAAGTCTTTTTCAACCAATAAATTTATACATCATCAAATAAAATTATACATCAGACATTGCCCCCGACCGTTGTCCAGGGAATACCGCGTGGAGGTACAAGCACGTGATTCCCCATTGTAGAGTGTTACTGTTAGTGTGCGAGAAGGTAATTAGCATGGCGTGTGTGGATGTATGAGTGTTTAGGTATAAGCCACAAGAGTGTGGATGTGTAAATGTTAGAGAAGTAAGCTACATGTGTGCAAGTGTTGGTGAGTGTGGAGTCAGTGTAGGTAAAGTGGCGGGTCCCAGGAACCTCCGGTCGAGCCCGGCCACCCCTTCCAGCATCTCCAGTGGCGGACGTACCCCGATGGGACAAACGTTCAGCAGCTCCGCCACGAACATATATACGGCAGGGGGCACCCGGGCCCACTGGAGCGAAAATCCAAACCGGCGTGAGCCAGCCGGTAGTGCAGACTTACATGCCGCCCCAGCGGCTCGCCCCAAAACAGACACTGTTTAACCTTGAACACCGTCAGGTATGCCTGGGAGTAGGAGAGCGAAGTGGAACGATGTGGTGCGATCCGGAACATAGAGAGGCTAAAGCTAAAGAGAGGCTATCATTGGGGACACGGCGAACTGACCTGAGCCGTGTTGCCTGGGAAACAGGTATGATGGTGGGTAGGTGGAGCATGCTTCAGCCGGCCGGGGGCAACAAGTCATTTTTACCAATTCATTTACTTAACTAACTTAGAAATCTTGGATGAAACTAAACATCAGACATTGCCCCCGACCGTTGTCCAGGGAATACCACGTGGAGGTACATGCAAATGATTCCCCAGTGTAGAGTGTCGATGTTAGTGTACGAAAGGGTAATTGTGGTGCATGGGTGTGTATGACTGTGATGTATGACTGTGAAAGTGTACGTGTATGAGAGTTAAGCTACATGAGTGTAAGTGTTGGTGAATGTGGAGTCAATGTGAGAAAAGCGCCGGCGGGGTCATCACGGGAGACCCAGGAACTCCCGGTCGAGCCCGGCCACCCCCTCCAACATCTCTGGTGGCGGGCGCACTCCGGCGGGACAAATGTCCTGCAACTCCGCCACGAAGATATAAAACGGGAGAGGGTACCCGGGCCCTCTGGAGCGGAACTCCAGGCCTGTGTGGGCCAGCCGGTAATGCCGGCTCACGTGCCGCCCCAACTCCTCGCCGCAAAACAGGCACTGTTTTACTGTGAACCTTCCCCCTGCGCGTCTTCTATTCGAGTACCGTCGAACGTAGCGTGGAGCGTTAACGGCTGCTGCCTGGGCCTCGGCGGCGGGCGGAGCAGGGGCGGCGGCTGGTGCGGCGGGCTCGGCGGGCTCGACGGGCCGGGCGGCGCGAGGGGAGGCCCTCTGGACCGGGCGCCTCCGTGCGGCGAGTGCCGGACGGTCCGGCCGGGAGGCGTTCGCCGCGCTAGGGGGCTGCCTGCGGGCCGCGGGCTCGGCGGGCCGGACGACGGGGGGCGGCGACGGTGAAGGCGACGGGGACGGCGACGGGGACGGCGACGGGGACGGCGACGGTGACGGCGATGGCAGCACTAGGCGCCGTCTGGCCCTGGGTGGCGTAACTTCCGGGAAGATGCCGGCGCGTCGCCTGCGGACGGGCGGCGCAAAGTACTCCCCAACTGGGACTGGGGTCCGGGATAGCGGGCCTGGGGCCGGAGCGGGCGGTGGCGAGGGTGAGCCGATGCTCACCACGGCGTCGGATTCGTTCCCCAAGGCGTCACTTGAATCAGACCAGGGGCCGGGCTCGCCCCCAAAGATGTTGGGAGGGGGGTGAGCCCGGTCGTCTCGGTAGGCTCGGCGGCGGACGGTCCGGACGATGCGGGTCCCTCGCGGGCGGGTCTGGCCTCGTCGGTCGCGGCTGGCGACGGCGGTGGGGCTGGGCCCTGAGGGGCCGGGTGCGGGAGACTCGGCCGCGGCAGAGGGCGCCTCAGTGCTGGTGGCGGCGGAGGTTGGAAAAAGGTAACGACATAATTCCTAACGCTCGAGCGCTAACATGCCCGTAAGTTCGCTCTCCGACTGCATTTTTGTAATTATTTACTTCAACCCAGAACTCTTCCGAGTCGTGAGATTTATTAAGATTTTGTTAAAAAAATGATAACACTAACAACGTTGCCTCTAAGCTACTCAGGATTGAATTTATGTTTGGTTTAATAAAAAGTTCATTCGTAATTAATGTTTTCTTTTATTTTAACGAAAAACTGTCGATAGCTTGGTTAAGGTTGCCTTCGTTAATTTTAATTGAATGTAAGGTTTTATTACAGGTTTTATATTAGTAAATCATGAAACGTTGCTTATGAAGTTACATCATTACGGTGTCTTAGACAACTCAATTAGTCTAATCAAATCTTATTTATCTGATAGGATTCAAAAGGTGAATGTCAATGGAATTAACTCTTCGGGTGCCCCTTTAGTTATGGGTGTACCCAGGGCTCGATATTGGGGCCGTTGCGGTTTTTAATCTACATAAATGACCTTCCTTACTATACTAAAGATCTATGTGAGATAGTGTTATTTGCTGACGATACATCCTTGATTTTTGAGGTTGATAGACAAAAAGAAAATGTTGACGACGTAAATAACACTCCTCTCTCAAGTACTACACTGGTTCACCTTCTAATAACTTAGTTCTTAATTCAAAGAAAACTAAATGTGTAAAGTTCACTATTGCCCAATGTAAGGCAGGTCCAATATTAATATAGTCATGAATAACGAAACCTATTGAAATTATAAACTCCACAGTTTTTCTAGTCATCACTCCTGGATTCCAAATTGCAATGGAGCCCCCATATTGCTGCCTTGGCAGGAAGACTTAGTTCAGCTGCATATGCAGTTAGGAAAATAAGGAATCTGACTGATATTGAGACTGCAAGACTGGTATATTTTAGTTATTTTCATAGTCTGATGTCATATGGTCCTATTGCTGTGGGGATCCGGTGCTGACATACAAGCTATCTTCATATTGCAGAAGAGGGCAATTCGCGCCATCTATGGCCTTAGATCACGTGACTCACTTAGAGAGAATTATTCAAGGAAATAAATATTTTAACGGTAGCTTCTCAATACATTTTGATTGCATTATGTTTGTACGTAAAAAACTTGCAGCTTTACTCGCGAAAATCTGATTTTCATAGCTTTAACACACGAAATAAACATAGGCTTGCGGTCCCAAATCTAAGACTTCATAAAATTGGCAACTCATTGTGGGATTGAGTATAAAAATGTTTAATAAGTTACCACAAAGAGTAATTGACTTACCATTGCATGAATTTAAAATTTCATATTAAAACTGTTTAATGCAGAAAGGCTACTATAATGTAGAAGATTATTTAGATGATAAGGATTCCTGGACATGTTAATCTCCTCGCCTATTCTATTAAATGTATAATTTGATTTTATAATTTTACTTTGACGATTATCTAAACGATATAAAGCAGTGTACACATCATACTGTTATTGTAATCTTAATAATATTTTTTATTATCAGAATGAAAATTGTAATACTGATCATAATTTGAAAAGAGTGACTACTGAGTTTCTTGCTGATTCTTCTCGGTAGAAATCGACTTTCCGAATCAGCGGTAGCTTACATAATATTTGACATTCATAATGTTCTATAAGGACTTAAATTGAATAAAGAATATTTCTATTTCTATTTCTATTAAATTTGGATAAAACTGAAGAGGTAACTAAGATGTTCGACCTGATTCTATTAACATTTTGATAAAAGACTATAATCATAAACAAAGACAAAGAACATCACAAATTACTAAAAACCGGTTACACACATAAACTATGCAGCTAAACAGGGGCAGGAGGGAAAGTCTTAGATCGTCCCATTTTCTGCAGTGTTTCATGATTTTTTATTTGAATAGGGCTGGAGGACTCGTCCCGTCTTACGAAAATCTTTCCATAACGGATCCACACGAACTTGTAATGGAATTCTTTAGCTAATTTTCCACTCTCAGCATACAAAGCCTTCATTGATGGGGATAGATGTTCAGCTACGTAAATTCTCCTGTGTTCGCCGCTTATACTCAGATGCGTAGAGCCAAGGGGATCCTTCCGATTAAGTTTATTAAAACGATATGCTACAGCCGGCCGAGGACAATAAGTCTTTTTCAACCAATAAATTTATACATCATCAAATAAAATTACACATCAGACATTGCCCCCGACCGTTGTCCAGGGAATACCGCGTGGAGGTACAAGCACGTGATTCCCCATGGTAGAGTGTTACTGTTAGTGTGCGAGAAGGTAATTAGCATGGCGTGTGTGGATGTATGAGTGTTTAGGTATAAGCCACAAGAGTGTGGATGTGTAAATGTTAGAGAAGTAAGCTACATGTGTGCAAGTGTTGGTGGAGTCAGTGTAGGTGAAGTGGCGCCAGTCGGGTCCTTACACGAGTCCCAGGAACCTCCGAGCCCGGCCACCCCTTCCAGCATCTCCAGTGGCGGACGTACCCCGATGGGACAAACGTCCAGCAGCTCCGCCACGAATAATACGGCAGGGGGTACGGCAGCGTGAGCCAGCCGGTAGTGCCGACTTACATGCCGCCCCAGCGGCTCGCCGCAGAACAGACACTGTTTAACCTTGACCCCCCCCCCCCCCCCCCCCCCCCCCCCCGGCGCGTCTTCTATTTGAGTATTGACGCACATGGCAGGGGGCGTTAGCTGTTGCAACCGGGACTTCAGCGGGGGCGGCGATCGGTACGGCGGGCTCGGCGGGCTGGGCGGCACGGGGGGAGGCCCTCATATGCTTGATTTTCTTTGTATAAATCAATTAGGGGAATTGTGCTTAAGATGACATACTTTTTGTTTGAAGATAAATATAAGAAATAAATAAGGTCATTTGAGATCAGCAATTAACTTATATTATTAAACGTTTCATAATCAACATAATTAAACAGTTTTTCGAAGAATTAACATAATATAAATCTAAAAAAAGAACAATCAAACGCACTAAGGTCGATGTGTATAAGTCGACATATTTATGCTATAAGATGACATAGTATGTCATCTTAGACTTTTATTGTATGTCGTCTTATACAATCAAATTTTAGGAGCACAGTTCGCAAATAAATTGTTTCATTTTTGCAGATATGCCTGCGCACAGTGTATGACACCAATTGCTACACAGTTGACACTTTACCCAATGCTCTTTTGGCCTAGAATTACTAAATAGTTCATTGCAGTAAATGCAAGCTGCATCATCATCTCCCTCCTCATTGGCGTAAGGATCCTCGGGTTGATCATCGTCATCGTCAAAAACGACACTGCCTTTGTTTCCTATTTCGCGTGGATCTTCCTTTTTTAGACACAGATTGCGGATCCACTTTATTATCTTTATGCAAGTTAGCCGATTTTCTCTGTTTGCGACCTGTCTTGGTTTCCACGTCATCAGCTTCAAAAATAACACGCTTCGTTTGCGTTTGTTTTTTAAGGGCTATGCGATTTTCTTTTTCCTTTTTCTGCTGTACTGCCGCCTTTATCTCATTCATAAAAGGACTGGCGGTAAAAACTTTTGATCCACCAACTTTTCTATTTGCTCTTAATGTTCCTTTAGAGGCAGCTTTTGGTAATGGAGAAATTTCTTTAAGTATGGAATCAGTCCTAGGAAGTGGTACTTCTGGTGGTAGATGTAATTGTCCAGCTAAAATATTAGTGTCAAATGAAGCAACAGTGGCATCCATCTCTTTTGTAGCATTCTTAGCACCAGACTCTAAAAGCGTTGGCTGGAGCCTAGGCGAAATATTAACGTCATGATTATGTAGCAAATTTTTTACGACAAGATGTGTTAAATGCATTAGGGATAATGGATTATTATGAACTTCTTGAGGAGTAGGCGTCTTTATTTGAAGCAATGGCTACATGCAAAAGTTCATTGAGATTATTTTGTTTATTAGGACCAGACTCTGTAAGCTCATGCGTAGCAACATTTGAATGCAAAATTGAAGGAGATAAGTTGCGCATTACTACCTCTTCTTCAGCGTCAGTTGAATCCGAATCATCACGGTTTTGCTCACGTTGAGACGAACTACTGGCAACCAGTTCTTCATCATTTATTAAGTTTTCGTCAACTTGAGACGTGCAACTGGCAACTGGCTCGTCATTATTTAATACATTTTCTGTAACTTCACTAGGTAAAAACAAGTCTTCTGGAAAATATTTGGATTGAAAGGATATATTCCAGTTTTCTCAAAGCCGCTAGTTATATTCCTGACGCTAGCTGCATTGGTATATGCTAGTCCAAAAAATGTTAGCAACTTGATATAAGCCTACGGTTCTGCCAGGATGGTTCTTCATCCACGTTGCCATCTCGCGGTCATAATACGCCTTAAGAGGACCAAAAAACGAAACATCTGTCGGCTGCATTCGGTGTGTACAATGTGGAGGAAAACACAGCATTATGACGCCATTGGCTTTGGCAAATTCAAGTGCTTCCAGATTTTTATGGCTGGAATGGCCATCCAGGATTAGCAGCACTTTGTTTGTTAAAGAAGCATTCACGAAAGCAACAAAGTGTCGCATCCACTTCAAAAACAAGTCACCGACCATATACCCAGTAGGGTAGCACAGCTGTAATGTGCCTGGTGGAGCACCGTCAAAGTATTCAGCTTTGTAGTTTTTCTGGGAATGATTATTGCGGGGGAACAAAATTTCCGATAGCATTAGCACAAACAACAACTGTGAAATGTTGACCGCGTTCATCACTAGTAACAGCACCGACTTGTTTTTTCCCTTTGGATGCAAAGACCTTTGGAGGCTTTTGGACAGTGTTTAGTCCAGACTCGTCCATATTGTAAATCCTATGTGCCTCGATCCCATTGGCGGTCACTGTTTCTTCCAAAAGAGAAAAAAACTTCATTACTTGTGGCTTATTGAATGCTTTTGCCCTTGCTGCTGACGTCGGCTCTGGAGCTCTCAGTGTAATATTGGGGTTGCGATCTCTGAAACCTTTTAAACCAATCCCAGCCAGCTGTTTTTGCATTCTTGTCAAATCTATGATCCAGTCTAATTTTTCCGCAAAGTCAAAAGCCAATTTTCTTATTTCGGTCGTGTTAAAACCGAAAAGTCTACTTTCAAACTCTAATATATGTTCGACTAGTGCTTTTTCCATATCGGCATTAAAAGTTGGTTTAAAACGACCGAGATTTACGGGAACACTATAGAAATGACGACGAAGGGTAGCTTGTGGCACATTAAAACGTTTGGATGCTAAAAGCCAACCCATTCTGTTTCTCTTACAGCTTTGATGGCCAGTTCCATGTCTTCATGTGACCAACTCTTCCTCGTCGATGTTCTTTTGTAATTGCCAGGCATCCTGCATAGCAAAAAAAATCTTTAAAAATAAATATTTAATACTTTGCTTCACTCATAGCACACACTTGAGTGGAGCAAAGAATAAAATACCTATTTATTTCAAACTAAACTAAACCAAACTACACGTATCAGTAAACCCTCTAATAGTATTATTTACATTAAGTAAATAAAACAACTTAATTTCGTTAGGTGACTAAATCTGAAGTCATTTATTTTACACAGTATCTTCAAGGATAAGATGACATAGTATGTCATCTTAAACCGACGTCTTGTGTGTCGTCTTACCAAATTAGTATCGGGTAGTTACAATAATTATTGTGGAAAAATCTTTTAGGTTAGATTAAGTTTTAATCAATATTCGTGCAATATAACAGTCCCTATTTACGATTAAAATGAGTGAAAACAGAAGATCCTTACCTGATATGTATTTCCACCACCAAACAAAACAGTAAAACAAAAAAAAATCAAATCAAAAATCGAATATCCTTCCGTACTTTGCAATGCGCGTTCACTGTCCGCCATACTGAATGTCGCTGCTAGCGACACCCACAGGCGCTCTCTAAAACGTCACGGATTTGTGAAAGTTCTCCATTATCTCTATCTCTAACAATTTCCTTAAAAAAAGCCGCTAAAATCAATTTACAATAACATAAATATTTGAACTCCCGACAAACTAACTAAGAAACTAACAAATAACAATGTAATAAAATCTTAGCAATGAAACTTTTCACAAACTTACTGTTACAAAATTACAAGTTTTATTATAAAAAATGTAAATATTATAAAAAACTTGCACTATCCAGTGCCAGTCAGGGTAGGGTAGAGAATATTGGGCCTTTGCTTAGTAGTGGAATCAGATAGCCTAATAATAAGATACAACAATACGATAATCACACACACAAATGAAATAGCGCAATTTAGGCGGACTTATCGCTATAACTCACTCTGCCTGATGGTAAGCGAGGAGTGAGGTCCAGATATGAGATTGACCAGGCACTAACGACTGCAAAGTACCGATTGAGTCTGTCACCCTCACCCTGAAGGCCTGCTAAGATGCCGTTTCACGCCCCGCCTAAAGAATGCGGGATTGTATGAAACGGGAAACACATGAGCTGGAAGAGCATTCCATGATTTAATGGCACAGAAACGGTTATAAAGACTATATACTATACTATACTTAAAAAAAACAATAACAACAAATTATAAATAAAAGAACTTATAATGTTTCCAACGTATGGTATTCTCTCCAACATTGGCCCAGGCAAAGACTGACTTTGCACTGGCAGCAGAATGTGCTGGAATCCGTCCGTTTTTTGAGGGCCAAACAACGCACGCAACGAGCTCTTTTAAATTTAATGTTTCGCTTTTGCCTCTCTCCCTCCACTTCCACTTTTTCAGGGAAGTGGTCTAGGGATCTATCAAGGCGAGCGCATGTAGGGCCTTGATATTGCGTACGTGGGTTGGACGAAACACCATATTTTTCCAATAATTCCGCTGCCAGCGCATACCGAAATTCTCGGTGCGTCATCTTTTTTCCCTGGCCAATGTTGGAGCAATACGTTATATATGAATTTAAAATGCTAATGTTGAGCAACCGTTGAAAACCTTAATGTACCATTTGGTACCCCTGTTACGTTCAAGGAGGTAGGATGATAATTTTTGGTCCTTGAGATCAACGCCCCCCCATAAACTTATTGTACTCTTCCACCACAGTTGGTTTCATACACCTTTGGCCAGCTCGATGTCCTTCTACCATCTCAGGTTTGTGATAGGTAGACACCGTGGTGACCAGTTTCACATCTTTCCACGCGGTGACACAAATGTCCACCACAGTGTCTAGCTACCACCGTTCCGCGGGGCAGTCTTCTGTCTTCAATATTTTTAATAGCCAGAGGTGTATGTTGCCTCCTGCGGTTAAGTGTCCCTACAACATCAGTGCGTGCACGCGATTTTAGATACCTTGTAAGCTCGACCGAATTGTAAAAAATTGTCCATAAATAGACTATGTCCCTTTCCAAAATAATTTTCCATTAATTGAAACACTATTTTAGCTGTGCTGCTAACAAAGCCATGTACTGGTCCAGCTGTTGTTGAATTTTTCCCGGTAAATTAAAAAATTCAGTACATGCCTGTCCGAGCCTCGCACAATTCATAGCTTTTAATTCCGAATCGTGCTGCTTTGGTTCGGATGCACTGAACCCAGCTCAGCCGGCCTTTCCAAAGCAGCAACGATTCGTCAATAGAGAGCTCTTGGCGAGGGCTGTATAAATTTTGGAATTTACAATTTAAATAACTAACGAGTGGGTTTATTTTAGCAATTTTTTATTGCTATCATTGTCTAATAGTGTGTCGTTATCGGTAAAATGGATGAATTGCATCAATAATAGATATCTATTTTTAGATATGACAGATCTAAATTTGGGTACTCTAAATATTCCGGATCTCCAATATTCGTCTACCCTACCCAACACACATATACCCATCAAAATTATGGCGGCTATCAGCCGGTACATTTCCGAAACGGACGTCTCCACCCAATCATTAAGCCTTGACTGGGAAGGGATGCCCGTTTCGGATTGCTGGGCAATCTTTTGCCAAGCGTATCTATTTGTTTCTTCTACAATCATTTGCAGAAGATGTTGGTCCCAAAATTGCAAAATATTCCGAGGGTGAAGTTCCTTCAATTTTGGGACCAACATCTTCTGCAAATGATTCCCTTCTTCCGAAAAAAGACTCGAAGTCTTCAGACCAGTCAAAGTGCCATGGTCGGGATCCTCATCCTCATTTTCAGTGTTCTCTTCGAGGATCTCTCGCAATTGCTCCACTGTGAGGTTCTCTTCCTCGTCAACCTCACTCCCCGAGTCGACGGCTAGAGCCTCAGCTAGTGGAGCATTTAGTAAATCCCGCTGTTGGATAATGCAATTCCTTAACCCAAAGCATAAGCACACGAAACTCGAATGTATATTAGTTAATGCAGGGTTAATTTAAACTAATACGAGTGAATATTAGTTGATGCAAGGTTAATTTAAACTAATATTAAATTCAGCTTTATATCATCATGCCCCACCAAAATGCGTACACACAGACAGATTAAGTATTTTTTCGATATCTACACAGGGACCGAAACAGGCTTGCATAACCAAAGTTTATGTGAAATAACAAAATAAACATAAATCTCGTTCACACGTAATGTAAAAACAGTGAAAACACTGCACATGCAAATGCAGTAGAGTATACCCAAAACAAGCTTTAAATATTGGTTTTGACAAAGAAGATTAAACAAATGGTTACTTACGTTTTTCATCCACCTCGTTCTCTTCAGCTGTATTGGGCTCACCTACGGGATGAGAATCATCGAAGAGACTTCGAGGTCTAATGCCTGGAATATGTTCTGGCCGCCACGGCCTAAGTCTGCCTGACCCAGTCTTCTCGACAAGTAATGCCGAATTCCCCAAGGTGAGGCTTCCCTGGGGAGTTCTACATACTTCCAGAGCTGGGATCAAGACATTTGCTTCCATGTCTACTTCCATTTTCCACCAACAACCTAATAGAATGAGGATTGAAAATACTAAATATGTATCTCGAAACACACAAGACACCACAAGCGTAAATAATAATATTGTAAGCTTAACAGGATATATGGAACTATTTCAACCAAGTAGCGTAAGCCGATACTTAGAACTTTTCCGAAAATTTTTTTCACAATATTTGTTATTCGAACTATCAATTTAATAACACATAAAAACAAAACCTGTTAAATTCCTAAAAACAGAATTGTAAATCAGACAGAACTCCAATTCGTGTCTCGGACGTCCGGATAGTAACCTACTGTACGAGAGACTAACCACATTCGACCTTGTACAAAACAAAAACTACACGTGTAGGTACTTGTATGTGTGTGTAAAATGGCGGCATCCTTTGAAGTAGGGCCGGCGAAAGTCAATGCAAAATGCGCGCAAGAAGGCGTGTATTGTAGGTATTGAAAGGAGCGGTATAACCGATTTAGATCGTCGCGGTGTTTTTCGCATTTTAACAATTTTTTTTATAAGTAGTGTTTGCGCGGGAATTGTCTATATAAATAAATATTAGTAAACTAGCTGTGCCCGCGCTACTTCGTCCGCGTGAATAGTAGAAACCTCATACAAACTTCCAACCCCCGTTTTTACATACAAATATTTTTTCCGCTAACTCCCGTTCCCGTGGGAATTTTGCAATATCCTGTTGCAACTAAGCTTTAAGTTCACTAAGTCATGCCAAATTTCAAGCGTCTAACTTAAGCGGTTTAGATTTTTCATATAAAAGGATTTTTCCCGCTAATTCCCGTCCCATGGGAATTTCGAAAATACCTTTCTTAGTGCACCTTACGGTACCTAAGCTATGTCCTTTCAAAATTTCAAGTACCTACGTTTAGCCGTTTAGGCTGTGCGTTGATATGTCAGTCAGTCAGTCTGTCAGTCATTTCTTCTTTTATATATATAGATTCGTGAAAATAAAATTAATATAGGAAGTATGACTTATTTACCAAATATAAGGTGGTCGATAATTATTAGGGAGGTCTAGACTTTTTATAATCCTAATAGAGAGGTTTGATTACATCACATAATGGCACCTTTTTGTAAAACTCTTTTTTTTTCGTATAGAACCCTGTTATTTTTGCACAATTAGAAATAAATAATTACAAAAATGACTATTTCACGAAGAAATATATATAACAGTTAAAAGCTTATTGCAATGCGCATATCTGCGCGTCGGCATACCAGTACGGGATAAAAGTAATCAATCGGCCTGTATGTCAACACATTTCACGTCGTGTCATATAGGTGCTCGCTCTGTGTATGTGTGTGTGAAATTATTTACGTACGGTGAAAAAAAACTACGATTTTAGTAAATCATTAGCGTTTGTGACTGTTTTATAACAAATTGCGTTGTCGACAAATTATCTCATTATGATGTAGTTATATGAACTAAATATTACAAGAAAGTCTACAAAACTTGTGAATTTCTAAGGCGTTCCAAATGCTCTGAGTAACACCATTTGACGAAAGATTATCAAAAACTGGATATGTTTTTATTATTTCGTTCAGATGATTCTATTGAAATAAAATATAAAATGTAACTTAACTCACCTGTATGCTTTTTTCCACAAAAAGCCAACCTGTTTCTTAGCACTCAACACTACGAACACGTCGCACTTTGGCTCAAATTTGAAACGTCCAAATAACGGTTTATGGGCCTCATTCAATCATTCTTTTTTCTTAGGTTGTCATATGAGGGAATAAAGAATAACAACTTTGGATCTTATGTACGGAGTATTAATACAAATCGCATAAGATTGTGTAGGTCACCGGAGCGCAGATCTCAGTATTAGGCAACCGACGGAGTGAGCGTAGATCGACGCTTAGGCATTATGAGGTTAAGAACAATTGATTGCTAGATACACTGTCATTTGTTGCACCCGCGATGCAAAAGATATAAAAGTTACTTTTTTCACAAAAATAAAGAGCTAACGTTTTGAAACTTTCCAAAAGTAAGAAGAAATCAAACCAAAATAAATATTGTTTTAAGAGTGTAAGAGTGTTAGGTCAAAGTTAACGATAACTTTAAATTGGTTGCAACCCGCGATCTCAATTTGAGATCGCGGGTGCAACTTTTTTTCACGTAACGTTTTTGGGTGATTAATTTATACATTTCCTTGTTTTGATAAACCTTGACTAATAATATATGCTGAAGACGATTGATGTATATATTTAATATGTGTGTCTATATTATATTCTATATTTTTTACAGAATTATCAGTTAAAATGACAACAGAGCAACAGACTAAGGAGACTGCTTCGCAGAAATATAGGGCGGAAGTTAAAAGAAAATCCTGAGCTTCATGCTGCACACCTCCAACGGGAAAGGGCTCGTGATTCCAAACGGAGAGAAGTAATGAAAAAGAACATGGAGACATATGAAGATCTGAAAATATTGGCTAGAATCAGATCGAAAGAAAGAATGCAGGCAACTAGAAAGTGACGTAGGGAAGAACAATTTAAACAAACATCTCGTAGCTACAGCAGTCCCTCGCACTCTAGGCAAGGCTGTGGCAAAGATAAAACGTAATCTACCAGCCAGTCCCACCAAAGCAGTGGAAGTTATAAAAAAATAGCTTCTGAATTCAACATTGCTGACATTGGACAAAAATGACGTCCCTAAACTAGCGCCTCGAAAGCTAACGGATGAGGGAAAAAACTAATTTGTGTTTTTTATAATAGGGATGCATTAGCAGACAAATGCCTGGCATAAAGATGTGAAGACAGTCAAGTCCAATACAGGAATGTAAATGCGAGTCCAAAAAGAACAATGATTATGAGCATTTGAGAAGCCTTTGAAATTTTTAAAGAAACTCATCCTGAAATATCTATAGGCAAGACTGTTTTTTTATAATCAGAGACCAGCTCACATTCTGACAATTAATGATACTCCTCATAATGTTTGCGTATGTACAACGCACTCAAATTATATTAATCTTCTTTCGGCTATTTCGACACATGCGACAGACTTTCCCAAAACTCAGTCAGACAATGAAGACTGCATGTCCAGTAGTTGCGATGCATGTAAAGAATCCAACATTTGGGATATCACTCTAGATTCCAATCCCTGTGTTAATTGGAAGGCCTGGATCTTTCAGAATCAGAGACCAAAACAGATTGTAATTAGCAAACCTTTCAATGAAGCACTAGACGAACTACATGACAGCACTGGTAAATTCAAGCTACATTCTTTTGTTAAAAAAGTTCAATCCGATTACTTCCAAAACATAAAAGAAGGCCTGACCAATGAGAAAGCTGTCATACAAATAGATTTTGCCGAGAATTACGCGTTAATTAGTCAAGACGAAATGCAATCAGCACATTGGTCACATGCACAAGTCACGCTTTTCACGTGTTGTATTTGGACTACCGACAAACTTCATTCCTTGGTCATAGTAAGCGATAAACTAAGTCACAATAAATATACTGTGCATCTCTTCCTCCAAAAAAATATTTGAGTACATCAAGTCAGTCTCTGATGACATTACATATTTGTATATCTTCAGCGACAATTGCGCTGCTCAATTTAAGAATCGATATGTAATGGCAAGGCAAGTATGAATTCACTCAAAGCAGAATATGGATTCGATCACCTCGAATGGAACTTTTTCGCTGCCTCACACGGAAAAGGTGCCGTTGATGGAATTGGTGGAAGTGTCAAAAGATCAGTGTGGATCACGGTTAAGTCTCGAAAAGCCATCGTTAACAGTGCCCTAGAATTCTATAATTTAGCACGCAGTCTCTCAAAGAACATCATCTTTAACTTTGTAGCCAAGGAAGAAGTTAAAGAAAAGATAGCCATGCTGGATGATCAATGGAAGGGCCTGAAAAATATACCAGGAATTCAATCCAAACATTGGTTTCAATCTGAAGAGGCTCATAGCATTTCTGTGGCGCGCACTTCTCTGTCTCATTTTAAATGCACATTGGTTTTGAAGTCGCTTAAACCCACCGCTAGTACAGATAGTGATCAATGGGCCGAAGACGAACTAGAACCTCTTACAAATTATAAATCAAATCCTGATATATCTGTTCCTTCAGTCTCGGATCAGAGCAAATCTTTATTGCCACTTAAAAAGAAATTGCGCTTTTCTGATGTTTACAGTGATGACACTGATTCAGATAATGATTTTATAAATGATGGAATTTTACCATCAACGTCTTCACAAGCTTCAAAATTATCACCAGAAGCGTGTCCTGAAAACTACTACTGTCCAAACTACAGTCTTACTAAAAATATTTGCGCTGGTGTGTATGTGCTGTACAATTGCTCTGCAAAATCGCAAAAAAAAATACTCAATATCGTTGTTATGTGGGATTGTGTCTGGGTGATATGGATAAAGATGGAGAAGTTAGAGTTACAATTTATGACGACGGTTGATGGCACACGATTTACAAAAATCGTTGATGACATAGCAGACGTGCAATTTGATGATATTATCGCGAAGTTGGAAGCGCCAAAAAAAATACTGATGGAAATAATATTTTCATAGAATTTCCGGCAATTATTGACGTATTTCAAAGAAATAATTAATTTAAGCGACAAACAAGTATAACTGTTAGTAATTAATATGATTGATCTCTTATTTGGTTCCTATATAAGTAAAATGGATGTTTATGTTCACTTAAATTAGACCGGTTGCACCCGCGATAATTTTATGTTGCACCCGCAATTATTAAAAAAAATAATAATTCATTGTTTATTTTTGTTTTGTTTAGAGTTTTTATTTTATGTTCTTTGTTACTTTAATATATTTCAAAACATTAAGGCATAATATTATATTAAATATGTAAGAATTAACAGATTTATGTGTTTTTTGTTTGTGATCTGGAAAGGTTGGGCCAAACTTGTTGCACCCGCGATGGCAATTTGAACCTTTCTCCTTTCTCCTAGCTTTTAAAGTACTATATTAAAACATTTGTTAATTAATATAAAATAACCATATTAAAATGTAGGCTTTCATAGACTAATTAAATTGAAAATGTTTTTTATTTCATTAGGTTAACTAAAACAGGCGTCTAAATGTTGCACCCGCGATAATGGAATGACCCTAATAATTTAGGGTTATTAAACCAATTGATGACATCGTTGCTCTTCAAATTTTTGATGACTCTTTAAAACAGAAAGACTGCCTGAACAGCGTCAAAGAAAAGCTATCCTTAGTTTGTGGGTCAGGAAAAGGGAGAGGACTTAATAATTGTTATGCACTAATAGATGTCATGTTTCCACGGCAATTTCTTACAAAGTGTTCATGGGCAGGTGGTTCTAAAAATACGGCATCTAAAAAAATCTGTTTATAAGCGCACAGTCGAGTTATATAACTTATTTTTTGAGCTAATTCAATACTCTGATAAAACATTTACGTTTTTAGAGTGCGAGACTTTTTTTAAGAATATTTGAGAAACTCCCAAAGGCGTAATAAAGCTAAAATGTTAAGAGCATCAGCTACCAAAAGTAGGGTAAAAGGGAAGGGAAAGGGCATAAAGTCAAATCCGAGTTTTGCCACTCCCCAACCTGTGTTAAATCTGTCTGACCCATTATCGGAAACGGTAGGTCATGGTACCGATCCAAATATGAGTCAGTCTGGCTCGTCACAGGAAACGGCAGTTTAAAATTTTTTTGTTGCTTTTGGTGAATTTTAATTTTATATAATAATATAATTGGATACCAAATGTCTGCTGTGCTTTACTTTTAAACCAATACTAATTGTAATTTTGATATTTATAAGAGAAGATAAACTGTATGTTTCTTAATGTATCTTGAAATCAACAAAAAGAGTGTAATTGTGAATTTTATATTGTTATTTAATTTCTAATTTCTAATTTTAATGTTATTGTTATTTAATTTCTGACGTTGATTAAAAGAACTAGTAGATTTAGGGCCGAATTTCCCAACATCAGAATAAAATTAACAGACCAATACTTAATGGTAAGATGTCGGAATAAAATTGTCAAAAGAGATAACTTTATTCTACCGTCTTATAGTTTATTATATTAACTTTATTCTAACGTTGAATAAAAATAATGTGACCACACTAAAAATAACAATGACACCTACAAAAAATCCTTCAGATTTGTGCCAGCCGTCGACTTCTGCAACTGTAACCACTTTTCCAGAAACTACTCACCTTAATAAGTCAATAAATGATTACCTGCATAATGCCCCAGAAAATAAGAGAAAGTTTATTCGGAAGACGGAAAAATCCCCCTTTGTCATTACTTCTGAGAAATTTAGATCAGTCATTGAAAGGAAAGAATTGGAAAAACAAGAAAAAGAGAATCAAAAAATGGAGAGAAAAAGAAAAAGAGAGGAGAAGGCAGCAGCAGCACGGGAAAAAAATGCTGTGAAGAAAATTAAAGCTAAGGGTATAGGAAAGAAATCAAAAAAAGCTAGCAAAAATGATGAAAATATTAATATTGAGAATGAAAATGGAAACTCTGAAAAGGAAAACAATTTTAAAACTGAAACTAAGAAAGACAACGGTAAACCAAAGATAATATCAAATATAGAAGTAGTTAATTGTAATATGTGCAAGCGGCTAGCTGCTAAAAATAAGTCCCTATTATGTGATTCTTGTAAAACCTACTATCATCGTCATTGCATTCCTAATAAACACGAAGAGCATTTGCCAGATGATGAGGAGTTTACTGATTTTGTATGCCATAAATGTTTTTTGTTAAATGATAATGACTCTGAATCTTTTGAGGATGAAGATAATGAAGAAGACACGTTTTAATTGCTAAAGCCATTGTTTTATGTAATTAAAACATGTCTAAAGTTTTTATTTATATTTAATTTACGATGTGGCTAATTACTATAAGATCTCATGGCCAATAACTGCAATGTTATGGCCAATAACTATAATTTTAAGTTTTATGTTTTTATGTTGATTTTATTCCTAAAATGTTTAATAACAGAGTATGTATAATGACATATTTTATAAATACATGAATACACAACCATATGGCATAACTTATTTATTTTTAACTGAGAATTTTAATTTTACTTAAGATTTTAAATTTTGAAGTCTCTTATCTGGCCAATAACTATATCGTTTCCCATATATACACAGTAACTAGTTAAGTAACGCTTAGTTTTAGCCCGGCGTGAACCTTGATATCGACGTCGTACTTTGACAAGTGATATCTTAGTTTCTGTTTAAAATCTAATCTTCATATTTTGAATAGTTGACGAGGTATATATTGTATATTAACGCGCGTTTGATTATTTTTCAAATTCCCTTAAGTTGAGAAATGTGGTTTTTGTCCGCCAACCGCAACATTGTGCGGTCGACCGGTCGCGTGGTCGCGATGTCGCTACGCGACCGGTTCTTTTTGTTTGAGTGGCCTAGCTTGGCCTTATTTCATGAAATATGTAGTAACTATTGTAGTATTAAGTTTGATGATTGTTAAGTATTAAGTTGTAAATAATAAATTCATCGGCGTCGCGGTGTCGGTGTGGCCGGTCGTGCAGCAAAAAATTTTAGAGCATAATTAATATGCTGTATTTATACCATGCGCTGCACGGAGACGGCGGGATCGGCGTGCGCGGCCACGTGCGTCATGGTGAGCGCGAGCTGCTCGAACGTGGCGCCGTCCACCGTGACCGCGGCCGCGCGCGCCGCCGCCACGTACTGTCCTCACACTGACCTCGATGTGCTCGCCGCTGTCGCAGAGCGGCTGCACATACTCTTAAAAGGTGAAACCAGGTTAGAATCACAAAATATTTCAAACAAAATGCAAGATTTTGAGTTTGTAATAATGCTCACTTTGTGGAATGATATTCTACAAGTTTTCATCGCACCAGTAAAGGACTCCAAGAAGAAGGATTAGATCTTAAAACGTGTTCCAATCTGTATCATTCTTTATCGGGTCATCTCGTTGAAATGAGAAATCAAATTGAAAATTGAAGGTGAGGCAAGAAAAATTTTTCCTAATGGGGAATATAAGGTAACTCGAAGACGAATTAGGAAGAAACAAGTAAATGATGAAAATGCAGAGGAACTTGATTTGAATCCTAGAGACAAATTCCGCATTGAGACATTCAATGTAATAATTGACACACTTAATGCTCAAATGCAAAGAAGAGGTGATGTATACCACGAAGTTTCACAAAAGTTTTCATTTCTTGCGGATCTAAATAAGTCATGTTCAGAATATAAAAAGATATCCAATTGCTCGTAGAATCTTACCCAAAGGACTTCAATGAAAACTTCCTCAGCGAAGTCAATTATTTTCACAAACTATGTTCGAATAAAATATGAATTTTCAGAAACAAGGTCACCCATTCCGATCTATATGAAATGATTATTAAAGATAAAGTAAAGTGCGTTTTCTCAAATATAGAAGTGGCGTTTAGAATCTTTCACAGCTTAATGATTACTAACTGCTCTGCTGAACGATCCTTCTCACAACTAAAAAGATTAAAAAACCCTCAAAGAACAAAAATCCGTCCAGACAAGCTTAATTCTTTAGCATTAATGTGTATTATAGGCAGACATACTTCGTCAGATAAATTTCGACGATGTAATCTCGGAGTTTGCTCTGATTAAGGAAAAAAATGTTTTAAGTTATTCTATTTCTAATAATAATGTCTAATAATAATATAATAGGTAATGTCTATTTTGATGAACTTTCATTTTATACCTACTTTCTACCTTCCATTCCATTCCTTTCATTTCATTTCTTTTTTCGATTTAAGCAATAGAGGGCCTACACAGGCTCTGTGCTTAGGGCCTCAGATACTCTTAATCCGCCACTGCCTACCACAGATCAATAAGAGAACAAGTTCAGACTGCTCACTGCCAAAGAAAAAAAATTGCCTTATGTTTGACAGTTTTGAAGATGTATGACATTTGTTTTTTTTTTATTAGGTACCTGAAAGCTTTCTATGATCAAGGCATTTTCTCCAGGACAGCCGGTTCGGTGTCCCGCGCGGGATTCATAGCAATATTTTTTTATCTTCAAGATTTAAAGATAGGATATAAAATAAACACAAAATAATTTTAATTATGCCCTATCCATTTATTTTTTACTTTTAAGTAAAGTTTAAACCAGTGCTTTTTTGCATCGGTGGCAAATTTCGGTTTTGTGAGGCGGTGTATATCCGTTGCCCTTTAAAATTTTATTATCACATTGCACCAATATATTATAGTAAACCTTATAGTCACAATCTATGAAACGATTGCAAATTGCAGGCTTGTTCAATGCAATTTATGAAATCGAATGAGTATTCGGATAGCATCATTTCTTATCTTTTTAGATATATTATTCTCTTTGCATTATGTTCCGAATACTCATTCGTTTTTCAACTATTCTACCGAATAAACGGACTGCACGTTCGGATGGATAGTTCAAACTTTTTTTTGCTAAATTATATTCCCGATGGCTGATCCAATCGTGCACATTGCTTGTTTCTTTGGTTGTGAAACTTTCAATGCACGAGTTACAATTATTGATCAATACTTTTTTAACTAGCCCAACCGGCAGTGTATGCCCTCGAGTGCGTGTCGGTTCATCCGTTCTCCGTCGAGCCTGCCTCCACAATCGGTTTCGATATTTAGTTTGGGATGATTTAGCTGAGTTTCCCTGAATCTCATTAAATAAGATTTCAAATTATACTTGGTCAGCTGGATCCTCCTCACAGTTAAATGTTTTGATTGTGAAATCTTATTATTCTTGTATTAATAATGATTTAAAAAGTGCAATTGACAACATTTCAAAATTTCTAAGCCCTAAAATAAAAAATACCATTTCTTGTTTTCTTCTCCTGATATCGAGAATATATCAAAATATTTTTTATATTGCTTATTTACTGAGAAAAAAAATTATAACTGAAAACTGAAAAATGACGTCATACTTACTGAAGAATGAAATATTTCCTTTGCCTATACCTTCTCCATTGCTAAAACTGATAATATCTGTGAATTAACTGTCATGTGTCTTCAGTGACATTTGTAAAAATAATTCCTCGTACTCATTACAATTCTCATTTATAATGGTTTACAACAAAGAAACTATTGCGTATGTGCCAATGAAGGATCCGAAATATTGTTGTGTCCCTATCTGCACGAACAATTCTATTCCTGCTCCGGAGAAATCCTTTTTTTCATTGCCAGTGTCTACGAAGTAAGAATGGTGCAATGCATTGGTTATTAAGAAAATTAACTGTTCTCTGCGTGTTTTTGTACTTAGAAAATTAATGAAGACGGTGAAAGGACGGGTCAAATTGAAAGCTAGATTGCCATCGTAGAATTCTATAATATTAAAATTCAATAAATAAGCTTCACATAGGTAGGTACTTAGTTATTTATTTACTACAAGGTTAATAAAAAATATGAAACATTTTACATCTTTTATTTGCAACTCTATACTTTTTTTGAAACATATTTTTTTCCAAAATACCTAAGCAGCATCTATTATTTTTTTAAACACAGAGCTCATCATAGTCAGCCAGAACTTATGTATCAGCACTGGACGGTACACAATGGACATCTCGCTTTAATTCTACGTATCCCACCGCAGTGTCTACGTAGGCTTCCCGCAAAGCAAGTAATGCTTTAGCACTACGTAGTTCAGCAACGTTGTAGCAGATCGTTCTCTTGCATGAACTCCAGTAACATTAGATAGTTTACTCTTGGCAAGTTTTCTACTATCAGCAACCTTGAAATCCGTCGGAAACTTTCATTTTATTTAAATAGTATGGGAAAAAGGGGAGGTTATAATTCTATGACAGACAGATGCAAGACATAAAATGAAATTGTCAATAGTTGTCCAATGTAACTTGTTATTGACGGTTTTTTTAATAGGTAAAGGAACTAACCTGAGGAACTAACTGTATTCCTCAGTAAGCACAGAGTATATTGTATCTCAGTAAGTATGACGTAATTTGGCGCTTACGTCTGTTTAGAATACGAAGGATTAAAATATGTTTTTTTAGGTATATTATAAACATAATTTCGAAAAAAACAAAAAAATATGGGTCGCTTTATTTTATATCTACTTTCATATAAAACATAATATAGACATGCAAAAATTATGAAATGTTGTCAATTGAAGCTGTGGCAACTTGGGTTATTGCCGCTATACAACGACCTTCACCGAGATGCTTATTTGATGAGACGTATTTTTATGTTATTAAATATGCCAATAAATATATCCTATATGGGTTGCCTAACAAATTTCAGTCCAGAGTATTTTTAATTAATAATTAAAAAAAATTTTTTTTTAAACATTGCAACCGGTGTGATTATTTAATAAATTTGATACCAATCGAAAGTTGAAGCCCATAGATATGCAAACGTTAGGTTGCCTATTTTTATCCGGTCACAACCACGGGTTGCCAGGTGTAAACAGGTAAATCCATACAAGCATTTTGCAACGTTCTGATTATTGAATCAATTTTAGATAAAATGAAAGATTATTTCATAAGGAACACGGTGGTATAGGGTTGCCTGCGGAAAATCAGTCCCGAATTACGGTTGTCGAATTTTAAATAATAAAATATCGCTGCAAGTGAATGTGTGTGAGAGAGAGGGTCCCAGACCAACCATCCCATGCGGTAGAAAAGGACGCAGCGTAGCAGCTGTTTAAAGCCGCCCATTTAAAGAAGGAGACGTGCGCATGCTATTTGTGCTTGGAAATGAAAAGGATAGCGATAGACTCGTATATGCTATACATTATTTTGGAGTAGTTTGTCGCTATAGATACAAGTGAAAAAACGTGCTGCTATTTATTGTTGGAAAAAATGGCCAAAAAGTGTTTTTTATGTGATTCGGATGACGGAATAATTGATGTTGATGATGAAACTTTTGAAAACTGTGCATTAAAGTTAGCTTTTCGTAAGAAAAAAAATTTTAAATACAGGTTTTATTGAGCTACCCAGTGCGTCACTCCAATTTGTAGGGTTATCATACCACGTGCTACAAAAAAAGTGACTGTTTTGAATAAAAAATATAACGAAGAATTTCTTAAATTTATCGCTGAATATACAGTAAGTACATAATAATTGAATCTTAAAAATTATCTAAGCTAATACATTTTCTATATTTTTGTCATGTTGAAGTAATTGGTAGTAAAACTCACTTATGGGTTTTTACCCGACTACGGCAAAGCAAAAGGGAGGGTTATGATTTTGACAGGCTATGTATGTATGTATGTATGTATGTTCATCTGTTTCCACGTAACTTCTTAACTACTTATCAGAATTCGACAAATGACATATCATTATAAGCGTCTTGATTCGTCCGCTGGTATAGGCTATATGAAGTTTCACAAAAAATCTAATGTGGCGCCCTCTAGCGGACAAAACATACAGAGTAAAAAAATAAAAGTTATGATAAATATGCCGTGTTTGGTATCATTTGAAAGCGCTTGACTTGTACATTTTGAATATATATATATATTACTAGCACTTGGACACCAAAATAGTACAAATAAAATAAAAGTAAAAAAACTAAAACCCAACTACGACAAAAAACGTCGCTGAAAAAGTATAAACAAGCCTTCGTTGTCAATTTATGCAATATTCACTAAACCTGCAATTTTGCTTCTCAATGTATGACTAAAGTCTTGAATACCAAAGAAAAGAACAAGAAAGTATTGTTGAAAATGGAACGAGATGTATTTGGGCGACTTTTGGCAATAAGTCAAACAAAAAAATTATCTCGAATTTTGCCTAACTTTTCCACTAGCACCATTGCCCCCTGCTCGTTTTGCATGTACTGGAGAGATGTTAAAAACTTCAAAATCAACGTAGCAAGGTTTTTAAATCCAAACTAAAATGGTTGAGGCCAACTCTATCAACGTTGAAATAATATATGGTTTTGTATTACTTGCATATAATCGGAGCTGCTATAGCTCAAACTTTTGATAAATTGCCGAGTCAATATCATAAAAATATGTTCACAACGCGACAGAATAACATTTAATTTTTGATTCGCTACTATCACCGCAATCAAAGATTCCGACGTGAAAGCAGAAAAGAATTCGATATTCCGTACAAAATTTCAGGACCTCAGCAACTAGACCAAAAATTTTTTGCAAAGCCTTAAAAATTATCGCTTTAAAAGGCTCTGGTGCAGTTTCTGGCGGATATTGGCAAAACGACAATTTGGTAACGATAATCCAAAACAAAAAAATTTTTTAACCGTCGACCATCCTGTTACTCTTATGAAGTTCAGGAAATTCGCGTAAAAAAACTGAAGAAACATTATGAATGTTATCACGAAGAAGCTGATACAAGGATATTTTCATGCTTCTAAGCGGAACCAGGCTCAAGAGTTTTAATTAAAGCCTCTGATACTGACGTTTTGATTATTTTGTTAGAAATATGCACGAACTTATCGGATCAGAAATTTGGGTGCCAGTTCAGCTACAAAAAGAGTAATCAAACTGTTGATTGTATTAATTGCACCGATTTAGCGTTGGAGTTAGGAATTAAATTATGCCAAAGTCTTCCAGCATTCCATGCATTTACGGGTTGCGATTACACGGCAGCATTTATTGTTTAGGGATAGGAGGCAGGAAATGAAAACATTTAAGTTTTAGTTATAACTTGCTGTTATTCTTGACAT
>JABMDO010000280.1:0-36993 GCA_014851415.1 Cnaphalocrocis medinalis | reverse complement strand
AAATATGTAATTTATACACTTTAGGACCTTGTCACAATACATAATTGTACGAAAGTGTAAGTAGGTAAGAAAGTGGAAGTCGTTTCTTATACAAATACAAGGTCCTAAAGTGAAAAAATTGTAAACATTTACTGATGGGCTTCGAAATTGTTAAAAATATATCCGACAGTTTGCTACTAAATAATTACACGTCTACAAGCGGAAGTATGGATATTACCCCTTCCTGTTCCCTTCCTTGTTCGTGGCAGGCATGGTAGGACTTGATTCCCTTCAGCTTAGGCGTAAATTGTTACTTGCTGTCCATTATTGCCTATTACTGCGTAATAAAGTGGACAACCCTACAATTTTGAGCAGTATTGGCATATATATCCCTGAAAGCTATGTGAGAGGCGTCCGACGCAGGAGAGCACTGTTCGCGGAGCGAGCCGCGCGCACGCACTACGCTGCGCACGCGCCCACCACCAGGGCGGTTCGTCTACTTAATGGCTTTCTCACCAAATTCCAACATGCTGATATATTTAATGATAACATTTCTGTTTTGTCTCAGTTGTTAAGTTTATATCTGTGTCATAGTGTCTAAGTGTATTTATGTACTACATGTTGAATTATAATAAGAGCGCTTTGGGCAACTGTAAGCTCCTATTATCATATTTGTTGAAATAAATAAATAAATAAATAAATAAATAAATAAATAAATAAAGCAATAGGGTATTTGACTAATCTCGATATAGTAAAAAAATATTTATACTTTTCCAAAATACTGGTAAATGAGAACCAATGGCCAACATTTTCAGTTAAAAATATAACGTCTAGCTGGTTTTATGAGCATTCAAAGTTCATGGGCAAGTCTATTTTTAAAGTATAAAATTAAAAAAAAATATATATATCATCGAACTACCCGTACATTTTTCACCAACTTTTATTATGAAACCATTTACATAAACGAAACATTTGATATATCTACCAAACAAAATTTACTATAAGCGCATACAAGAGACGGGCGTGTGACGTCACTTGCCTGAAGCCATTTGTATAGAGCGTTTTTGGGCTTGCCCAAAATATGTGCTCTTAAAGTTGTGATATCTCAGGTGATTCAAATCAGAATCGAGCAATTCTTTCAATAATGTTTCTTAAATTGAGAGGTCTTTTGATTAAACACATAATTTTTTTTTGTCAAATACCCTATTGGCTAATGTATAACAGGCGCATTAACCTAATCACTTTTCTAAAAGAAGCATGTATTCAATCAAATGTTGTCCTTTGTTTTTCCTTAATCCATTATTTTTTAAACAATAAAAAAGATAGGATCATATTATTTTATTGGTATACTTCATAACAATGATGCAATATCATAAAATATTCCAAGGAATGTTGTTTAGTAAACCAGACAGATTCCGTAACAACGCCATCTGTCGGCCATCTAGAAAAGCTGTAGCAAGTAATAAGCGTTGTAGTTCACACTTCCATGACTAGATGTCGTTAAAACGTATGATTTGTTTCAGATTCAAGATTGTAACATCACTTGGAGACAAAATTGTTGATGTGCAAGCTGGGGGTATGCACACCATTGCACTAGACAGTGATGGAAAGGTAAGGCTCAAAAAATGTATAGAAAAATAATATCTGTCCAGTAGAATTGGATATAGCAGACCTTAACCCCTTAATGGGCAGTAGGTATAAATACAATTCATTGGTTTTGGACCTTATCTCCAACACATAAGGTTCAAAATATGGTGTCTAACATATAGACAGAGCCCCATAAGGGATTAAGGAAGGATGATTCTGTTTTTTGTCCCTGTCAACCTCTTAATTCATAAGATATGCTAAAAAATAAATAGAGCATGCGATTCTACCACCGGAATCGGAAAGATGATTCTGATGAGAAAATCCGATCCGAAAAGTAAACTGACAGATGAAAATGCCAAGTTTCTATGCATTTTGACATTTTGCATGTGTCAAATTCAGTGATAATGTATGGGGATGACACATTGATATCTGTCAGTTTACTCCACATGTTTAAAAATCAGAGTCTACTTCATTCCCATTCCATTGGCACTGTTATTATTTGCTAAGTGATGTGTATGTACGGTGGCCAGCACATCAAGTTACTACAATCTGTCAAATTTCTTCAATCGAACCTCTCTTTTATGTCAAACGTGTTTGGTTCAATATCAACTAAGGAAATTTGACAGATTGTAGTAACTTGATGTGCTGGCCACTGTAGGTGTGAACATCCAGTCACACTTTTATAAGTGATTGTACGTGTGAAACTGTGCAGCCAGGCTAACATGCGCGCCACGAGATAATTTGTCGACACTCGTATTTTGTCGGCGCAAGTTGCGTCTCGCTCACCTGACTGAGCCATAAGCGGGATAGAAGGATGCGCTATCGCGAACGAGTGTCGACAAAATTTTGTCGCGGTGCGCATGTTAGGCCTACAGGTCTGCAATGTTATATCAAAAATGCTGTTAACTGCATATGATTGATTTTGAGTTTTCAACCTTACCTACTTATAAGATTCAAAATTCAAAATCAAACAAATGTAGTTAAGGGCCTTTTATTAGATTATACACAGAATACCTGCCGGGCTAAGAAGCGCACCGCGACAAAATTTTGTCGACTCTCGTTCGCGAGAGCGTATCCTTCTATCCTGCTCCTCGCCCTGTCAGGTGAGCGAGAAGCAACTAGCGATGACGCAATACGAGTGTCGACAAAATTATCTCGTGGTGCGCATCTTAGCCCGGCTGGTGTGGACTTGTCTTTGCTAAGTCATGTGTCTCCGTAGGTGTGGACATTCGGGTGCAACGACGAGGGAGCCCTAGGGCGCGCCACGGCGGGCGAGAAGGACGAGGGCACCCCGGGCTGCGTGGCGCTGCCCGCGCGCGCCGTCAGCGTGGCGGCCGGGGACTCGCACTCCGCCGCCTTGTTGGATAACGGAGATGTTTACGCGTGGGGGGCTTTCCGGGTGAGTGCTTATGGAGACTAGAATGGGGTATGGGAACTAATTTTTAGGTATCTTTTTTATATTTTATTTCAATACCTTTCACTATTTCAAGTAATCAATTTGAATATTTTTGTAATCAAGACGGTAGTTATGTTTTAATTATTTTTTAAACAATTTAAATTCAAGCGTATTTGTGACGTCACAAGTGCGCTACACCATATTAATAGTGTTACCACATGCTTTTTTCCCCAAATCGTGGCAAATAAATTATATGTAAAATGTTACTTGTGCGCAAAATCCCTTTTAATCGGGGGAATTTTACATCACTGTCTGACAACATTTCCGGTAAAATAAAAAACAGAGAGGTAAGTATCTCTAATCAATTTTATATCACCTTTCAAATAAATGTCAACTGGTTGGTAAGGTTGAAATAGCGCCACCTGTTAAGGGCCAGCTGTGGTTGGTAAGGTTTTATTGTATTAAAACTAGCGCCAAATGTTGGTTGTTCCGGTAAACTAAGTGTCAATCACAGTAGATGTCGCCTATGTAGCATTTATTTTATCTTGTTAGTACAGTATGGCTGAAAATTCTGCTGACCTTGGGTCAGATGAAGGTCAACGCGATTTTATTGAAAATATCATTGATCTTATGCTTTTAAATTTTAAAAACAATGAAATATGGTATGAAAGACAAATGCCTCGAAATGGTTTACGATTTAGGACATGTTTGGTTTTTTTTCCCATACCCCATTCCCCATTAAAAGTGAAGATCTTCCGCCGGGTGGTATTGGCTCGGGGACCATAGTCGGGTGTACCGTCTTGGTTTGTCGTGACAGGGCATCCCACGGCCATGCCCCGTGGAGGGAAAGTACCTTTAATATTGTAGATGGAACATTTTACTGAAAGAAGACATTATTTTATTTTCAACTAGTGGCCCGTCCTCACTTCGCTTCGGGACCGTAATTCAGATATGATCCAATAGATGGCGCTGTGTCCAATTACATCGCGTAAGCGTTTCGTGTTTTCGGTTTACCTATAAGCCTTGTCGTTGTCTTTAAAAGTTATCTCTTTATAAATAGTATAGATAACAATCTAAAATGCATTTACTTGATAAGTTACAAAAAAAATTTAAATGTGTGTTATTTTGTCGCCTGTTATTTTTTCTGGTTTAAAATCGTATGCGTTACACGGAACAATCAGAACTGTCAGGCGTTTATGATGATATGTTATTTAGCGATTATCATTTATTATGTATATTTTCTTATCTTTTCGGTTGTAGTTGATTGAAAGAATATTGTTGGTATTTCGAACCGCAATATTCATTATGTATGTAAGAGTAAGAGAACATTTATTGACCACAACATATTTACACAGACAAAAAGACAAAACAAAGAAAACATAGAAGTTGCGGCCAACAAGGTTCAGCCTCAGCATGATGCTGCAGCCGCCGCGAGCAGCTGCTGCAGCGCTGGTTTTCAGGCTGGACCTTGGGTGACACCATAAGACAATACTAAAAAAGACCAGACATGCACAAAACAACAGATACAAAAGAATATATTTAAAAATAGAAAAAAAAAAAGTTAAACAAAACAGGACCACATGTATGCATGCAATGACAAAAAAATGATAGATGGCGCCACTGTCGCCAACTCATTCTCATTCTAATGGCCGTATGGGACAGATTACATCCCGTCCAGACCCGACAGTGGCGCCATCATTCATTTACATACAATCAAGCAAGACACTATGTATGTTTATTTATCATCGTTTTCCCGACAGGACTCGCACGGCAGCATGGGGCTGGTAGTTCGCGGCCGCGAGGGCAAAGCATGCAAAGAGCCAGTCAAGGTGGACGTGGGCGAGCTGTGTGTGGCCGTCGCCTCGGGGGGGGACCACCTCGTCATACTGTCGGTGAGACACATCTACCTATTTCCAAATTACGTCAATTGGTACATACATTATTCCATTTGGCGTAGTGGTTTGAGCACCGGTTCGATTCCCGCATCAAGACAAATGTTTGTTGATGAAACAGATATTTGTCTTGGGTCTAGGTGTTTGTAGTTCCTTCGTGGTTTCTGATTTCCATAGTACAAGGGAAAACCTTAGTTAGGGACCAGGATAATGTATGTGATGTTGTCTCAATTTATTTATTTTACTAGCGGCCGCCCGCGACTTCGTTCGCGTGGAAAAGTAACTTTTTACTCCCCTTTCAACCCCTTACAACCCCCTTTTCGCAATAAAAAGTAGCCTATGTCCTTTCTCAGGGTCTAGATTATCTGTATACCAAATTTCATTTAAATCCGTTGAGTAGTTTTGGCGTGAAAGAGTAACAGACAGACAGACAGAGTTACTTTCGCATTTATACTATTAGTATGGATTTATCATTCAATTTGACACATGCAAATGTCAAAATGCATAGAAACTTGTCATTGTCATCTGTCAGTTTACTTTACATGATTATGAATCAGAGTATAGGATGATGCTTTACTGTTTGTTCTATATTTACTTATGATGTGTGTCCCGCAGACGTCGGGCGGCGTGTACACGATGGGCTGCGGCGAGCAGGGCCAGCTGGGCCGCCTGTCGCAGCGCTCCGCCTCGCGCGACGCGCGCCAGGGGTTCAGTGAGTATAGCTTTATTGAATAGAATATAATAAATCCTACTACTATTATAAAGGCGAAAGTTAGAAGCGAAAGTTAAAGAGTAACAAACATCCATACGGATGTTTGTTACTCTTTCACGTAAAAACTACTGAATGGATTTGAATGAAACTTTACCACAATATAGCTTATACATCAGAATAACACATAGGCTACAATTTATAAAAATATATTGTGTGGATTGTCCAAAATATGACGGTAAGTGTCAATAATTAACTCCACGCGTACGAAGTCGCGGGCGGCCGCTAGTAAATAATATTTCACTACATAGAATAGAAATAATTTATTCAGTACTTGATATAAAAATTACAATTACAATACAAACATTTGACGGCCCGTTTAGCGCAATGGTTTGAGCGCCGGTTGAGACGTAAGGGTCGCGGGTTCGATTCCCCGCACCGTCACAAATGTTTGTTGATGAAACAGATATTTGTGTTGGGTCTGGGTGTTTGTGGTTCCTTCGTTATTTCTGGTTTCCATAGCACAAGGGAAAACCTTAGTTTGGGACCAGGATAATGTGTGTGATTCAATCTATTTTTTTTTTATTTAGATCGGACTTTCTTCTTCAAAGAATAAAGTTTCATCTGCAATATTTTTAATATAGGAGACTTTCAGGGAGTCGAATAAATAGTCGAAATCCGCAGTCACACGTTGTCAAAGTGCTACGGTAGGTAGGTAGGTATATGTAACGTATGACTACGCCTTTCCAAACATGAAAATTTATCTCTATATAGTGAATATTGCATACTTCAGAATAGTATTGTATGACATTATTGTAAATTGACAACGAAGACTTGTTTTATACTTTTTCAGCGTCGTTTTTTGTCGTAGTTGGGTTTTAGTTTTTAATAGAGATGCGCCGAATATTCGGTTGGTATTCGGTATTCGGCATATTCGGCACTTTTTTCACTATTCGTATTCGGCCGAATTATTCGGTTTTTGTGCCGAATATATTCGGTTTGAGTATTTCTATTTTCCTGGCTATATGACATGGAATTTAAAAGGACAAGTGTGTTTTTGTAAATTAGATAAAACTGGCGAGAAATGTGTTAAAAAGCTAATAAATGAAAGCAATTAAACATGAAATCAACATGTATTTTGACATCTAAAGTCCACATATTTATTTCCTGCCTTATAGTATGTAGCTAACATTAACTTTAAAAAAAAATGCCTAATTCATTTATTTTTAAGCCAGATGAATCAATATTACTTTTACTATTTATTTTTATACTTAAAAATATCTAGACTTTTTTTAAACAATATTATAAAGCTTTGTTTTCAAACTCTGGTCAAAATTTTAATAAAAACACTTTTTAATAAAAACGTATGTGGCAAATTATTAGGTATAAATAAAAATATGAATCAACAATATATCATTTTATAATAAGTTATTTAATGATAAATAATTTTATTTTTTTGAGGTACTTTTAGATATTTTTTACAATTTATTCTTAAATAGGTGCTCTTAAAAATCATCGAAGAGTCCAGGTGGTACTCGACCTTTCACATACCATCACCCACCTACCAGAACAGCCACCCGGTATGTAGAGGGTTGTGTGTTCGAGTCCCACTTGAACCCTGCGATGATTTTATTAAGTGTATTATTCTTAGTAGACAGAGATACGTTAAGAAAATTTCTGACATGGAAGGAATAAACACTTAAGGTATATCTCAGTACGAATTGACTTATTTTCGGTCACCGTATCTAGTATAGAAGAGAGATCAGAAACAAGAAAATGGTAAACCGAATAATTCGGCCGAATATCCGGTTCGGTAAAGATTGAACCGAATATTATTCGGTATTCGGTTATTCGGTGAAACCACTATTCGGCGCATCACTAGTTTTTAACTTTTGTTTTTATTTGTACTATTTTGGTGTCCAAGTGCCAGTAATATATATATATTCGCTTTCAAATGATACCAAACACGGCATATTTATTATAACTTTATTTTTTTACTCTGCATGTTTTGTCCACTAGAAGGCGCCACATTAGATTTTGTGAAACCTCATATAGCCTATAACCAGCGGACGATTAAGACGCTTATAATGATATGTCATTTGTCGAATTCTGATAAGTAGTTTAGAAGTTACGTGGAAACAGATGAACATACATACATATATACATAACCTGTCAAAATCATAACCCTCCTTTTGCTTTGCCGTAGTCGGGTAATTAAAATTAAAATTAATTTGAAAAGTATAATAATTACAATGTCAGCTTTTGCGATTACAACAAATACCTAATTATAATTAATTAAACATTTATTATTTATTTATTATTAAATAAATATCGGTTAGGTTAGAACAGTGACCAGCAAAAGAATCTTGCAATTGTTTGGTGTCTTCTAGGAGTGCGTCTTGCTACTTCTTTATCTTGTCTAACTTTGCTTTGGTTTTATTCGCAGGCGCGCTGCTGGCTCCAATGAAGGTGACACTGAAGGGCGGCGCCGCGCGAGTGTGGGCCGGGTACCACGCCACCTTCGCGCTCGACGCCAACGACAAGCTGTTCGCGTGGGGCCTCAACAACTACTCGCAGCTAGGTAAAGACGCCCGCGGTATCACTGGTGCTGGACACATGGACGTATATAAGGGGGGGGTCCAGGGGATCCGGACCCCACCCCCCATTGAGGCATGATTTGACATAAAGTTGAATCGGCTATAGCCAAGGGCGACTTAATTAAAGGGTCGGCAAGGTTGGTGGGGTAGCAAATTGTAGATAGCCCTGGGACGGCAAATCAACATCACGTTCTTCAAGAATGCGTACTGAAATTTGTACTTCGGGAGAGCCGCATTATAAAATATTATTTCAATTAGCGAAATTGGTAAATCCGAGCACGGGAGGGGGGGGGATGATTCGTATTTGTTTGGCAATGTGGGACACCCCCCTTGTCTAAGCTATATATACGTCCGTGGCTGTACACACAGTGTAGCCGGATACCACGCCATCTAGCGTTCGACGCCCACAAGCTGGTCGCGTGGGGCCTCAACAACTACTCGCAGCTAGGTACACACGACGCCCGCGGTATCACTGGTGCTGTACACACAGTGTGGCCGGATACCACGCCACTGATGATACTGACTAAACTCTAATAAAAGAAAAAATAATGGCCTAACCATTATTTTTTAGTTAGTTTAGAACAGAGACTGGTGAAAAATTCGGAAATTCTTGTGCGAGTTGTCCGATAACCCACTTATAATTAAGAATTTACTTTTTGTTTTATTCTTAAAACCAACATCTACCAACTGACAATGGTAAAACCTACCATATACTGAACTCGAATGGTAAATTTTTAGAATTGCTCATGTTGGTAAATCTTAGGATTTACACTTAAATCTTATGATTTACCGTAGTTTGAGCGTTTACAGTAGTGATGCGCCGAATAGTGGTTTCACCGAATAACCGAATACCGAATAATATTCGGTTCAATCTTTACCGAACCGGATATTCGGCCGAATTATTCGGTTTACCATTTTCTATTTTGTTTCCGATCTCTCTTTTATACTAGATACGGTGACCAAAAAGCACTTAATTCAATTCGTACTGAGATATAACTAAAGTGTTTATTCCTTCCGTGTCAGAAATTTTCTTAAAGTATCTCTGTTATAGTGTCTTTTAAGTAAATAATGCACTTAATAAAATCATCGCAGGGTTCAAGTGGGACTCAAACCCACAACCCTCTACATTCCGGGTGGCTGTTCGGGTATGCAGTGGGTGGTGGCATGTGAAAGGTCGAGAACCACCTGGACTCTTGGATGATTTTTTAAGAGCACCTACTTAAGAATAAATTGCAAAGAATATAAAAAATAACAAAAATAAAATTGTTTATCATTATATAACTTATAATAAAATTATTTATTGTTGATTCATATTTTTATTTTAATAATTTGCCACATACATAGGTAGGTAAGTGTTTTTATTAAAAAATTAAATAAATAAATAAATTATAATTTTGATCTGAGTTCGAAAACAAAGCTTTATAATTATTATTTATTTAAATTTAAAAAAGGCCAGATATTTTTAAGTATAAAAATAAATAGTAAAATTATTATTGATTGATCTGGCTTAAAAATAAATGAATTAGGTAATTTTTTAAAGTTAATGTTAGCGACATACTAATAGGGCAGGAAATAAATATATGGACTCTAGATGTTAAAATACACGTTGATTTCAAGTTTAATTGATTTCATTTTTTAACACTTTCCTCGCCAGTTTTATTTAATTTACAAAAACATAAATCTTACATAAAGAAACTAGTCCTTTTAAATTCCATGTTATATAGCCAGGAAAATAGAAATACTCTAACCGAATACTTTAACCGAATACCAACACTAAAACCGAATAATTCGGCCGAATACGAATAGTGAAAAAAGTGCCGAATATGCCGAATACCGAATACCAACCGAATATTCGGCGCATCTCTAGTTTACAGTAACTTATACATACGGCCGGTTTCTAAATTAGGAATTTGAAGTTGAGCTCTACTTAAGTACAAACTTTGACATTTGAAGTATGGCTCAACTGTCAAAGTTTGTACTTAAGTAGTGCTTAACCTCAAATTGATAATTCAGAAACCGACCAATACTCAATACTGATTTAGTCTGATACTGAAGTTTTATGTAATAATGTGTCCAGGTATAACAGGCGAGAAGCGCAAGACGGCCTTATTCTCCCCGACGGAGTGCGACGCGTTTGCGGCCCGTGGAGGCAGCTGGGCCGACGTGGCGCCCGGACAACACCACTCGCTAGCGTTGGACGCCTCGGGCCAGGCCTACGCCATCGGCCGCTGCGAGTACGGACGGTGAGACACGTTCAATACTTGTGCCTGGCCCGGACAACACCACTCGCTAGCGTTGGACGCCTCGGGCCAGGCCTACGCCATCGGCCGCTGCGAGTACGGACGGTGAGACACGTTCAATACTTGTGCCTGGCCCGGACAACACCACTCGCTAGCGTTGGACGCCTCGGGCCAGGCCTACGCCATCGGCCGCTGCGAGTACGGACGGTGAGACACGTTCAATACTTGTGCCTGGCCCGGACAACACCACTCGCTAGCGTTGGACGCCTCGGGCCAGGCCTACGCCATCGGCCGCTGCGAGTACGGACGGTGAGACACGTTCAATACTTGTGCCTGGCCCGGACAACACCACTCGCTAGCGTTGGACGCCTCGGGCCAGGCCTACGCCATCGGCCGCTGCGAGTACGGACGGTGAGACACGTTCAATACTTGTGCCTGGCCCGGACAACACCACTCGCTAGCGTTGGACGCCTCGGGCCAGGCCTACGCCATCGGCCGCTGCGAGTACGGACGGTGAGACACGTTCAATACTTGTGCCTGGCCCGGACAACACCACTCGCTAGCGTTGGACGCCTCGGGCCAGGCCTACGCCATCGGCCGCTGCGAGTACGGACGGTGAGACACGTTCAATACTTGTGCCTGGCCCGGACAACACCACTCGCTAGCGTTGGACGCCTCGGGCCAGGCCTACGCCATCGGCCGCTGCGAGTACGGACGGTGAGACACGTTCAATACTTGTGCCTGGCCCGGACAACACCACTCGCTAGCGTTGGACGCCTCGGGCCAGGCCTACGCCATCGGCCGCTGCGAGTACGGACGGTGAGACACGTTCAATACTTGTGCCTGGCCCGGACAACACCACTCGCTAGCGTTGGACGCCTCGGGCCAGGCCTACGCCATCGGCCGCTGCGAGTACGGACGGTGAGACACGTTCAATACTTGTGCCTGGCCCGGACAACACCACTCGCTAGCGTTGGACGCCTCGGGCCAGGCCTACGCCATCGGCCGCTGCGAGTACGGACGGTGAGACACGTTCAATACTTGTGCCTGGCCCGGACAACACCACTCGCTAGCGTTGGACGCCTCGGGCCAGGCCTACGCCATCGGCCGCTGCGAGTACGGACGGTGAGACACGTTCAATACTTGTGCCTGGCCCGGACAACACCACTCGCTAGCGTTGGACGCCTCGGGCCAGGCCTACGCCATCGGCCGCTGCGAGTACGGACGGTGAGACACGTTCAATACTTGTGCCTGGCCCGGACAACACCACTCGCTAGCGTTGGACGCCTCGGGCCAGGCCTACGCCATCGGCCGCTGCGAGTACGGACGGTGAGACACGTTCAATACTTGTGCCTGGCCCGGACAACACCACTCGCTAGCGTTGGACGCCTCGGGCCAGGCCTACGCCATCGGCCGCTGCGAGTACGGACGGTGAGACACGTTCAATACTTGTGCCTGGCCCGGACAACACCACTCGCTAGCGTTGGACGCCTCGGGCCAGGCCTACGCCATCGGCCGCTGCGAGTACGGACGGTGAGACACGTTCAATACTTGTGCCTGGCCCGGACAACACCACTCGCTAGCGTTGGACGCCTCGGGCCAGGCCTACGCCATCGGCCGCTGCGAGTACGGACGGTGAGACCGTTCAATACTTGTGCCTGGCCCGGACAACACCACTCGCTAGCGTTGGACGCCTCGGGCCAGGCCTACGCCATCGGCCGCTGCGAGTACGGACGGTGAGACACGTTCAATACTTGTGCCTGGCCCGGACAACACCACTCGCTAGCGTTGGACGCCTCGGGCCAGGCCTACGCCATCGGCCGCTGCGAGTACGGACGGTGAGACACGTTCAATACTTGTGCCTGGCCCGGACAACACCACTCGCTAGCGTTGGACGGCCTCGGGCCAGGCCTACGCCATCGGCCGCTGCGAGTACGGACGGTGAGACACGTTCAATACTTGTGCCTGGCCCGGACAACACCACTCGCTAGCGTTGGACGCCTCGGGCCAGGCCTACGCCATCGGCCGCTGCGAGTACGGACGGTGAGGGACACAGTAACAACTACTTTTTACCCAACTACGGCAAAGCAAAAGGAGGGTTATGATTTTGAAAGGCTATGTATAAAGGCGTAGTCACACGTTCATATACCTGCGACTGCGGATTTCGTAACATGAAAATATATCTCTACATAGTGAATATTGCACACTTCAGAATAGTATTGTATGACATTTTACAATAAATTGACAACGAAGGCTTGTTTTATACTTTTTGAGCGTCGTTTTTTGTCGTAGTTGGGTTTTAGTTTTCTTACTTTTCAACTCATTATAAGGTTGTAATATGTATACCACCATTATCCCCGCTGCGCGAGACGGCAACGCTACATGTCATAGACAATACCATAGAAAAACAAGTAAAAATACGGTTTTGTCTGTCATTTTAAGTGTCAATTGGCATGCAAATCACAAAATCCTTAAACAAAATTAGTCTTGACATTAGTCAATTCGACATTTGTTGAACTAAAGTTACACCAATATTTCGGTAGATGGCACTTTTTTTTTTATTTTGTGAGGGACTTATTAACAACTACATACTTTTTCACCTTTTGCAATCCACTGCTTTTTTATGTGTTAAGTAACAGATGAGCTGGCGGATCACCTGATGGTAAGCAATTCGGTATTTGACATGGTTAACAATTAAATAAGAAAATAATTGAATTATGTAGATTTTACGACGCTGATTCAGAATATCTATGTTAATTTACAAATTAAACATTAGAAATATTTTTATTTCTTAAAAATAAATAAGAAATTTTGCATCTGTGGATTATCAAAACTAAAACGGCTTGTAGCCAATCAGAACGCGTGACGTCACGATGCAAGAAACAACAAAATTCCCCTTGTCAACGGTGGTGTTACTGTTAGTTTGGGGTTAAACATTTGGACAAACAAAGGGAGAGTAAATGAAACAATATATTTTTAATTAGAATGATTTATTGAAATATTACAAAAAATCCTTATTACGCATTTATATTGATTTTCAAAATGAATAAGTTTATTGTACACGTGTCGAATATATTTCTGGGGGTCTAATTTTTTTGAAATATTGGATAAACGAACATTCGTATACTTTTCTATATTAAAATTAGCGAGCTTCTACTCCGTTATCATGCATGATACTCCCGGACCACATATTTTATTCCTTTTACCTCGAAATATTTTATAGCCACCTTTTTATTTTTAGAATAAATTCCAACATCGTATGACCAGAAGAAAGGACAGTAATTTCTCTAATTCACTTTACAATGTTTTAATATTATAATATACGTCTATACTATTTTATTCAAACTATAATGAAAAGAACGGATTTTGAAACTAACTGCAGTGAGTGAATGATTCATTCAAAAGTCGAGTTGATTTTAATTGGTCCCATCACTAGGACCGATACCACGATATCATTATTAAATTTTTCTGTCGTTTACGTATCGTAACGATTTTTTATTAAAATACATTTTCTAGTTTAATACACATTTGATAATTAATAAAAGTCATTACTTATGATAGGAAACGCGATCTTGTTGCGAATTTTAGCTGTCAGATCGCCTTTTACATGAAAATACTGCACAATTCACCATTTTTAAGAGAAACGTCACGCGACACGGAGCGATGCAAAATGGCGATGTAGCGACATCCAAGTAGTTTTGTATAACTTAGTTGACCAGTTCCGAATAGTTGACCAATGTACTTTGCCGGAGGGGAAACGCCCGGTATGGCATCTCCAGTGGCTATATACTCAAAGATTGAATCATGACGTCGAGGGCTAATTTGTCACGTGACTTGCTGTTTTGGCGGGAAATTTGAATCGTATTATTTAAAATGGCTGTTTTTGTTATAAATTAACTTTAAAAATGAAATAGACAATTATCAAACGTATCTTTAGTGTCCTAAGAATACAATAAAATACTTTTTTAAAAATTGTCAAATACCCAATTGCCGCCGCCCATGGACACTTGCAACACCAGTGGAGTTACAAGTGCGCTGCCAACCCTTAATCCCCTATTTTTTCCGATTCCCCATACATAGTAATTAAGTCATGTGACCGAACTGACTGACTTATAATAAAAATTTAAAATCCATACTTCCATATCCATACTCACTAATATTATAAATGCGAAAGTAACTCTGTCTGTCTGTCTGTCTGTCTGTCTGTCTGTCTGTTACTCTTTCACGCCAAAACTACTCAACGGATTTAAATGAAATTTGGTATACAGATAATCTAGACCCTGAGAAAGAACATAGGCTACTTTTTATTGCGAAAAGGGGGTTGTAAGGGGTTGAAAGGGGGGTAAAAAGTTACTTTTCCACGCGGACGAAGTCGCGGGCGGCCGCTAGTTTATTATAAAAACAAATGCTGTTCAAAATAGTTGGTAGAAGATGTGGTTAAAAGGATGTAAATTTTCACATAAAGACTCTGTGTATTCTTTCTTTTACTATTTAATAATAAAATGTTTGGTAAATACAGGTTAGGGTTAGGCGACCGGGCGGGCGACGCGGAGGGCCTGGAGCCGATCCCCAAGCTGCAGAACAAGAAGTGCATCAGCATCGCCGCGGGGACCAGCAACTCCTTCGCAGTGACGGATTCCGGTGAGTAGGACGAACATGACACATCGGGCACAAAATAGGGACTGACACAGAAGGCTGACTGTACACTAAGAGCTAAAAATATGTCATGTACTCACGCATGCGCACAAAACGCCTTTTCGACCACATTAATCCTAACTGATGACATAAGATTGTCGAACTGTCGAGGTCTGTGGTAGAGGCCGCGCGCTTATGTACTCATGCCGGGCAACAACCCTAGCATTATGTCAACGAACTCTTCTTAATTCAAAATCAAGGCTGAGCTAGCTTTCTGCGTCAGTCCCTATTTTGTGCTTTGGGGCCTTTTTAACCCCCGACGTAAAAACGATGGAGGTTTTATAAGTTTGACGTGTGTATGTGTTTGTCTATGGCAGAGTTTCCCAATAGCCGGGTCGCGACCCGGTGCCGGGCCACCAAAATGAAATAACCGGGTCGCGATATTTTGGCCTTATTTTCTAAACATGAGTACCTAATACATAACTTTGATTCTTTGGTAAAAAATAAGAAACAACTGCATACTTCGCACTAACAAAATAATGATTAAATGCCAAAATATTACCTAGTACTAATAAACATTTTTACTATTAATAAATGTGTACTATTTAACCTTAATGGAACCAGCATGAGTTCGAAAGTACTTAGTGGGTCACGAAGGGTCAGTGTGAAAATTACCGGGCCATGGCATAACAAAGTTTGGGAAACGCTGGTCTATGGTATTATAGCTCCTGAACAAATTATGATTTGAACCGGTTTTGATGCTGTTTTTTTTTTTTTTGCAAGATGAATAAGGGGGGAGTGTTCTTATCTCTATGTTTCATAAAAATCGGTCCAAGATGGCCGCCGTTACAAAATGAGTGTCGGGGGATTTTTGAATTTTAGTTTTTTATAAAAGGCTGTCGCGTGTGAAAAACCACGCAATGCTCTCACGATGATATACTGATCCTATCTCGTTTCTGTTCTGGTCATCGGATTTAGCATTTGCAAAAACCTTTATTATAATCCACACAACATCTCATACATTGACCTGACCAACTAAGTAGCTTATGCACTTGTGTTACAGATATCAGACAACAGAGGATCACAAATACAATACTTAAATACATATATAACACCCAGACACTGAACAAATACAAGTGTTCATCACACGAATGTTTGTCCAGGGTGGCGATCGAAACGACCTTTGGCGTATGAGGCAGGGTCACTACCATTGCGCCAACCGGCCAGTCGAATATTAAACCTGAAGGTGTCGATAAGTTGTGATAAGTTTGCTAAATATTGTATCGTATCTCTGCAGGCGAGGTACTGGCGTGGGGCATGGGCAGCGAAGGCCAGCTGGGCACGGGCGCCTGCAGCGACGCTTCGGAACCCACTAACGCCCCGGCCTCCGCCCCCGCCGCGCCGGGCGCCCTGCCCGTGCGGGTGTCGGCCGGCGGACAGCATACTGTGTTGCTACTGGTTAGTATATACAATACTAGCGGCCGCCAGCGACTCCTCGCGTGGAAAAGTTACTTTTTACCCCCCTTTCAACCCCTTACAACCCCCTTTTCGCAATAAAAAGTAGCCTATGTTCTTTCTCAGGGTCTAGATTATCTGTATACCAAATTTCATTTAAATCCGTTGAGTAGTTTTGGCGTGAAAGAGTAGCAGACAGACAGAGTTACTTTCGCATTTATAATATTAGTATGGAGTATAGATCGTCATCATCATCAACCGATCTCAATCTGCCGCCGGGCTAACATGCACGCCGCGAGATAATTAGTCGACACTCGTATTGTGTCGGACGGCGAACGAAACGATGAGGATGAATTAGAGATGGGAAACCCTCGATCGAAAATTTAAAATCGAATCGATTGCAAAAACCGAATCGATCGATTTCAATAAAATTTCATCATCATCAGCAACCTACGTTCGTCCACTGCTGGACATAGGTCTCCCCTAATGCACGCCACCGCTCCCGATTTTCGGCCACTCTCATCCAGCCCACTCCAGCCAGCCTTCGAATGTCGTCATCCCATCTTGTAGCAGGGCGTCCAACACTACGTTTGCCGAGTCGCGGTCTCCACTCAAGGACCTTATGGCTCCAACGGTTGTCAGTTCTGCGGCTAATGTGACCAGCCCACTGCCACTTCAGTTTGCTAATTCGGTGGGCTATGTCGGTGACTCTGGTTCTCTGTCGGATTACATCATTTCTGATGCGGTCCTTCAGAGATACTCCGAGCATAGCCCTTTCCATAGCTCTTTGAGCGACTTTGAACCGCTGGATTAATCCAGCCGTGAGTGTCCACGTCTCGGCACCGTAAGTCATGACCGGAAGGACGCACTGGTCGAAGACTTTCGACTTAAGACTTTGAGGGATGGGTGACGAGAAGAGTTGACGAAGCCTACCAAATGCTGCCCAGCCTAGCTGAATTCTTCTATTGGCTTCTCTCTCGAAGTTGTTTTTGCCTAGTTGGAGCGTTTGTCCTAGATAGACATATTCCTGGACAACTTCGAGAGGTACTCCATTAACAGCGACCGGTCCCGGATCAACGAGCTCGTTGAACATGACCTTGGTTTTATCCAAGTTCATCCGAAGACCGATGTGTTTAGAAGATTCAGCCAGGCTGCTCACCATCTCCTGTAGGTCCTGTAAGGTTTCCGCCAAGATGACGATGTCGTCTGCGAATCGTAGGTGTGACATGTACTCGCCATTAATATTAATTCCGCGCTCTTTCCAGTTTAGCGTTTCGAACATGTCCTGCAGCGCAGCGGAGAAGAGTTTCGGAGATATAACATCTCCTTGTCTCACACCACGTCGCAGCAGGACAGGCTCGGTTTGGCCATTCTGGATTACTACGGACATATTAGCGGCGTCATATAGACACTTCAACACCTCGATATATCGCCAATCGACTTGGCACCTCTGCAAGGCCTCGAGAACAGCCCAGGTCTCGACGGAGTCAAAAGCTTTTTCATAGTCCACAAACGCCATGCACAGGGGCTGGTTATACTCTTTGGTCTTCTGTATAACCTGTCTCACTGTGTGAATATGGTCTATGGTGCTATAACTCCGTCGGAACCCGGCCTGCTCTGCAGGTTGAGCTTCGTCAAGTCTTCGTGTAAGGCGATTCGAAATGACTCTTGAGAACAATTTATAGACGTGACTTAAAAGTGAAATTGGTCGATAGTTCTTCAGTAAGGTTTTGTCGCCTTTCTTGAAGAACAACACGACCAAGCTCCGCTGCCACGCCCTAGGAGTTCTCCCGGAGAAAAGAACCGAGTTAAATATACGCCGAAGTTCCTTCAGCACCGGCTTGCCGGCAGCTTTTAGAAGCTCGGTTGTGACTCCGTCTTCTCCGGGGCTTTTCCATTTTTAAGTTGCCCAAGAGCTGCCTCGATCTCCTCCAAGCTGATGTCGGGTAGATCCTCCGTCGCATGGCGGGTTAATGTGGCTCTTGAATCCTTCTCATCCGGCGTAGGGTGGGGTGAGTGCGACGCGTATAACTGGCTATAGAACGTGTAAACTTCCGAAAGAATCTCTGGCTTTGACGTGACGACTTCTCCATTTGCCTTGGTCAACTTCGACAGGTGGCTCCTTCCAAGCTGTTGTAAGAAGACTTTGGACCCCCGGTTCTGCTCAATTGTTCTCTGTATTAAGAGTGTATTGGAGCTTCGGAGGTCCACGTCTTAACAGCTTGGAGATGGACTTATTCAGAGCCCGTTGCTCTGCCGAAGTGACTGATGGATTCGTTCCGCCTCTTGTCCATTAGGTCCAGAGTCTCTTTCGAAAGCTTAGACCGTTTGCCCGTACGTCGCAACTCACAGAACTTTGCACCCTCGTCCCGAAGAATTTCCACAACTTGGTCGAGTTCTTCGTCGACATCTACGTCAATTGTGGATCCCAAGGCAGCGAATCGATTTTCCAATTTAAGTTGGAAGACGTCGGAACCAGCGAGCGATTGGAGTAGATGTGGCCGGACCGTGGACTTCATCAATCGAGAGCGTTCAAGCTTGAAATCGATATTCAGAGTGCCTCTGAGAAGTCGGTGATCACTTCCGGTTTTAAACCTATTGATCACTGAGACATCTCTGAATATTCGCTTTTTGTCCGATATGATGAAGTCGATCTCATTTTTAGTCATAGTATCGGGGCTCTGCCACGTCCATTTCCTCTGGGGCTGTTTCTTAAAGAACGAGTTCATTAAGAAAAGCCCCTCGCGCTCTAAGAAATTGACGAGCATTTGCCCCCTATGATTCCTACTTCCAAAGCCGTATGGTCCCAGCATCGATTCGCTGTAAGTCTGTACACCCACTTTTGCGTTAAAATCCCCCATGACAACGTTATAGTGAGCCTTAGTGGTGTTGTGTAAGGCTCGAGAAATGTCCTCATACATCTCTTCTACGACATCATCCGAGTATGTCGACGTTGGAGCGTACACTTGAATAACCTTTAGGTTGTATCTGTTGGTTAATTTAATTACGAGGTACGCAACCCTCGCCGACACACTGGAGATTTCAATAACGTTGTCAGTGAGGACTTTGTTGACTAGGAACCCGACGCCGCCATGTGACGGATTATCTCCTTCCCTGAAGTACATAAGATGGCCAGACTCTAGGGTCAGTGTGTCCTCACCCTCTCTACGGACTTCGCACAGCCCGAGAACATGCCATCTTATGTGCTTCAACTCCTCCTCGAGTTGGGCCAGATGCGAGTCGAGCCGAAGCGTGCGTCCGTTATACGTCGCCAAGGTCAGTGTGGTGTGGCGGCCTTCCGTAACCCGGAGATTCTTAGCACCCCCTGCCCTGCCGTTACCGAGACCGCCGCCTTGGCCCGGAATAGCAGGGCTGCCGGGAACTGGGGGCCGGGGCAGTGTCGTATTCATATGGGGGATTGGACCATACCCCACCACGCTGGTCCAGTGCGGGTTGGTGGGTGGTTCGTCAGAGCCTCTTTCGTTAATCAGCAGGACGCGCCACGGGCAGGAGAGGTTGACTTGGGGCCCGAAAGATGTTGTGTGGGCCCCCTTACGTCCCATAAAATTTAGCTAAATAAAATTCCTAAGAATTGTATTATGTAACGATACATAGATGCGATAGAACCTGCTTAAGACTGCTTTTCCACCGAAGCTGTGCGAATAAAATGTGTCGCACGATGAAATGTAGTGGAGCTATTAATATGCAGTGCGAGAATGCGTTATGATATGTAAAATGATCAGACCGAAAGGCTGCTCTTCCATCGAAACCGTGCGAGGTAGCTAAAAATCCACCAATATGTGGGAGAGCCACGCTTCGGCATGAATGGGCCGGCTCGAACGGAGTGATACCACTGCCTCACAGAAAACCGACGTGAAGCAGCCCCTTTCGCCGAGTGAGTGAGGGTACCGGAGGCCCACCCGAGGGGAAGGGGATAAAAGGTGGCAGCGCATTTGTAACTCGATTGGTAATACAAGTGTCCATGAGCGGCGGCAATTGCTTACCATCAGGTGATCCGCCTGCTCGTCTGCTACCTATACCATAAAAAAAATCAGGATCACTTAATTTTCCTAGCCTCATTCATGATTGGCCTGAAGTTCTCGCAAATCATTTTTCGACGACGACTTTCCAGCGACATTGTTGGTCTAGTGGTTTAAGTACCAGACCGTGATCTTTGAGTCCTGTTATACATCGACCTGACTCAACTGTAACTTAAGCATTTCTGTTATAAATCAAACAACACAACAAGTATCAGATGTATAAAACCTATTTATACACTGAATTGCTAACACATTTCGCTTGATAAAAACATCATTGAATTGGTTTTACCAATATTGTAAATACCTCTATTTATATTATAGGCAGACCCATCGGCCCAAAAGGAAGACTCCCCCGCGCCAGAACAAGAGACCAGCGAACAAAAAACTGAGGACGTCACGGAAGAAGAAGAAGAGGAGGAACCAATACCGGTAAGTTATTTGAAAGGTGGCAAACGAGCAAACTGATCTTCCTAGGAAGCTGCCTAGACACCAGGGCTATAAATGTCAATGACATTGCCGCTGCGCACCGAGAGGTTTAGCTCCTCGTTTCTGCCCCCGAGCCATCAAATCATGGAATGTCCTTCCAGTTCAAGTGTTTCCTCCTTCTTACAATCCTGGGTTTTTTAGGCCAAACGGCATCTCAGCAGACCTTCAGAGTGAGAGTGACAGACTCAATGGACACTTTGTTCTTTTGTGCCTGTCAACCTCATATTTGGATCTCACGGCCGCTTACCATCAGGCGGAGTGAGGTCATCTTGATTGTCCTCTATCTAAAAAAGTACTCTGGTACATTCCACAATATTTACATGTTTTTGTATATTCCAGGAGCCAGAGAAGAAGAAAGCCCGGCCTAACAAGCGAGGGAAGAAACACGAACAGGAGGACGAAGTGACATCCACCTCCGCCGCGCCGCCGCAGGTAATAACATCTATCCTTTATCCGTCACACTATAGAAACCTCTGAATTCATTAAAATTACGTAAAAGTTCATCGAATCACTGCATTTCTCTCGCTATACGTGACCCAGCTATTGGGAAACGCTGATCTAGAAGAAAGACAAAACGACATACTAGTTGTAAAATCCCAACTAAGTAATATTATAAATGCGAAAGTAACTCGTGTCTGTCTGTCACTCTTTCACGCCAAAACTACTAAACGGATTTGAATGAAATTAAGTACACAGATGGCCTAGACACTTAGAAAGAACATAGGCGACTTTTTATAGCGAAAAAGGGGTTGTAAGGGGTTAAAGGGGGGGCTGAAAATTATTAAATAATTAAAAATGCTACCCAAAGATACTGTTCCATGCGGCGGACGAAGTCGTGGGTAACAGCTATTGTACGTACAGCCACAAAGTATACAAAATTGTCAAATTTCTTCAATCAACTCTCATCTTACTATCATACACATTAGGTTGAATATCAATTGAAGAAATTTGACAGGTTGTGGTTACCTGATGTGTGGCTGTCTGTACATAAATTAACTTTGATTCTTCTGGAAAGCTGGACCTCGTTAAGGCAAGAGTATCGGGCAATAATGGGGTCTGACGCATAATGTGCACTTCGCAAAATGAGCACTCTCCTCAAAATGTCAATTTCGCAGAATGAGCATTTCTCACAACGGGCACTTCTCATAATGTGCATTTCTCAAAATGAGCATTTCGCAAAATGTGCACTTCGCAAAATGTGCACTTCGCAAAATGTTCACTTTTTCTAAGATATGATTAAATGAGCTGTGTAACACAAAGGTTAGTCCCAAATATAAAAATATTATGTTCTTGTATAGGTACTGGGTATTTAAAATAAAATAAACACTTTTACAAAGTAATCATTCATTAATATTAAAAAGTATTGTATCAGTAACTGAATAGGACAACCACATTTTACGGATAGGATATTTTACAAGTTTATAAGTCATTATATTTTTGTGAAAATTAAGTAAAAAATAAATGAAAGTGGTTGTTTCTGATTTTCAATTATTTTTGCAAGATTTTTACTGACGTAAAAATGACTAACAATACAATACTTTTTAATATAAATGAATGATTACTTTGTAAAAGTGTTTATTTATTTTAAACTAGCGGCCGCCCGCGACTTCGTCCGCGTGGAAAAGTTACTTTTTACCCCCCTTTAACCCCTTACAACCCCCTTTTTCGCAACAAAAAGTAGCCTATGTCCTTTCTCAGGGTCTAGATCATCTGTATACCAATTTCGTTTAAATCCGTTCAGTAGTTTTGGCGTGAAAGAGTAACAGACAGACAGATAGACAGACAGACAGACAGACAGACAGACAGACAGACAGAGTTACTTTCGCATTTATAATATTAGTATGGATACCCAGTACCTATACAAGAACATAATATTTTTATATTTGGGGACTAACCTTTGTGTTACACAGCTCATTTAATCATATCTTAGAAAAAGTGAACATTTTGCGAAGTGCACATTTTGCGAAGTGCACATTTTGCGAAATGCTCATTTTGAGAAATGCACATTATGAGAAGTGCCCGTTGTGAGAAATGCTCATTCTGCGAATTGACATTTTGAGGAGAGTGCTCATTTTGCGAAGTGCACATTATGCGTCAGACCCCAATAATGGCCCACCTTAGCACCTTAGACCTCATCTTCACTTAACATCAAGTGTGGTCGAGGTCAAATGCCTGTCTGTCGTAAAAAAACTGATACTTCAACAAAAATGTAAATTTTAAATATAACGCCATGTAGTTGAAAACGTTCCGGATTGGTCGGTGCTTAAGTGACGTCACATGCTTGTAAATGACAGCTGTCACACTTTATCAACTAGACTTTTCAACTATCCATTAGACTTTCTTATTTTTAAATTGAATCAAGTTTTATAGTTAACTAGCTTTTGCCCGCGACTTCGTTCGCGTGGACTTCAGGTTCGTAGTAACCTCAAAAATCGTAGCCTATGTGTTATTCTGATGTATAAGCTATATTGTGGTAAAGCTTCATTCAAATCCATTCAGTAGTTTTTACGTGAAAGAGTAACAAACATCCATACAAACTTTCGCCTTTATAATAGTAATAGGATTGTAATGATTCAAAAGACATTTACTTGTGTAACAATACTGATGTATATATTATACCAAAATAGGCGAAAAATGCAAGAAACACCCCCGGGCCTTCTGGGGGCGGCGACCGGAGGAAGGGCAAAACGCCGCGCGGACATAGGTTGTCTCTATAATATAAACGGCGTAATGAGTAGAATATCAATATCGGGTGTAAAATATAGAAGTATATCATAAGTATGTGGGGACTTAAAGTAGATGTATACAGGGTGTATCTGTAAATATTTGCATCCCTTTAACCACGTGTTCTATCAACCATTCTGAACAAAATTTGTTCAACAACTTTTCTAAATTCTTCGAAAAAATGACTCCCCATACTAAATGACCAAGTCACGTGACCGACTTTGTATGGAAAGATGAAAATTTTTTATGCGAATTTTCAAAAGTCATAGAACAAATGTTGTTCAGAATGGTTGGTAGAACACGTGGTTAAAGGGATGTCAATGTTCAAAGATACACCCTGTATGTGTTGGGATTGAAGGTCACGGTTAGAATGTGTTTTAATGTACAGGGTGTATCTGTGAATATTTACGTCCCTGTAAACAGGTTTCTACTAACCATTCTAAACAACATTTGTTCTAGGAGTTTCGGAAATTCGCATAGTAAAAATTCAACTTTTCATACAATGTCGGTCACGAGACTTGTTCATTTTGTATTAGGAGTCAAAAACACTACGAATTTTCAAAAGTCATAGACAAATTTTATATTATAATGGTTGGTAGGAGACGTAGGTAAAGGAATTCAAATGTTTACAAATACACCCTGTATGCTGTCTTTGTCATAAAGTTGACTTAAGGGGCATTAACATTGGTGGATAAATCGTACCTATGAAGTCTCCTTGGTCTTGATTCCTGGGCCCCACATGCGGGCGCTCAAGACCAATGTAAATGCCTCTTTAGAATGGTTATCGTGATGTTTGAGTGGCTTCCAAAGCCAAAATCTTTTGATATACAGTAATACCCCAGAGTTACGCGATAGGTGGGTCCAAGTCACTGCCGCAAGTCGAATTCGCGTAGGTCGAGGTAAAGCCTTTCCAATAGGGTATTTGACTAATCTCGATGTAGTAAAAAATATTTATACTTTTCCAAAATACTGGTAAATAAGAACCAATGGCCAAAATTTTCAGTTAAAAATATAACGTCTAGCTGGTTTTATGAGCATTTAAAGTTTCATGGGCATGTCTATTTTTAAAGTATTACAATTTTTAAAAAATAATTATATCATTGAACTACCCGTACATTTTCCACCAACTTTTATTACGAAACTATTTACTTAAACGAAACATTTGATATAGCTACCAAACAAAATTTACTAGTCGTGCATACAGGATACGAGCGTGTGACGTCACTCGCCTGTAGCCATTTGTATAGAGCGTTTTTGGATTTGCCCAAAATATGTGCTCTTAAAGTTATGATATCTCAGGTAATTCAAATCAGGAATCGAGTAATTCTTTCAATATGTTTCTTAAATTGAGGGTCTTTGATTAAACACATAAAAAAATTTAGTCAAATACCCTATTGTAGTGAACCCTTTTGTTAAGTTTGAAATCAGCCTGATCAATATTTTAATCACTGACGTATAATACGTTTACCTAAGGGTCCTAAGCTCGTCGATTTTTAATACTGACTATGAAATTCCAGCCATTAGTTGGCAAAAATAACCTATTTGTTCAATGATGAAAAACCGCGTATCTCCGAATTCGCGTAAAACGGGGTAGCGTAAGTCGGGGTATTACTGTACTTAGAAAAATCTCGGGATCAGACAAGACGAAGATCAACGAACTTTTCGATATCAGTATCAGCTAAATCCGATATTCTGCGTCTATTTTGTGATTCGGGGGCGAGAATGATATAACTTTCAAGATCTTCGATCAACAACAATATTCATGTTGCATTGAAGGAATATGATTTGTTTATTGTAATGTAGCGAGGACATGTGGTGATAGTCAGTAGGTAGTATGTGATGTCATGTGTCGTCCATTTATGTTGATTTTTTTTAAATTACGTAACTATGTTAACGGGGATGGTAACTAAAATAACTAAAAGTAACAAAATACAGGATGTATCTGTAAACATTTACATCCCTTTTAACTTAAGTCTTGTACAGATAGTCTTGAACAATATTTGTTCTATGTTTTTTTGGAAATTTGTCTAAAAATTTTTCGACTCTTCATACAAAATGACCAAGTCACGTGACCGACTTTGTATGAAATGTAGATTTTTTAAAATGCTAATTTCCAAAGTCATAGAACAAATGTTGTTCAGAATGGTTGTTAAAACAGGTGGTTAGAGAGATGTAAACAAAGGAGTTTGATTTCCTGTTCATTTATCATTCCTGTTGCAATAAAGATATTGAGTACTAGAGTTTCATTGTATGTGTAAGTGTAACAGGTAGTGTTGTCAGATGTCCCGGTTTGCACGGGACGTCCCGATTTTCAGGGGTCTTGGGGGTGTCTTCTTGAATGGGACTGTAAATGTCCCGATAATCCAAAAAAAATAACATAAAATCGTATGCAACGTAATACACTTCTTTATGGCTAAAAACTCCCTTGTTTTTTTTTCTCGATCCGAATTTTATCAAATTGGACCTGGCAACACTAGTAACAGGTATTTTTGCGGGCAACATTATCATTAGAATAACATTCGGTACTAATAGTTGCATGTGTACATTGAAAACTTCTGATTTTTATGCAAATCCTTTTTTAATTTCAGAAATTGAATGGTGATGAGAAAAAAGACACTGCGATGGAAGTAGACGAAACTGGTAAATATACTATTTGATATTTATGTTTGTTGATGAAACAGATATTTCTGTTGGGTCTGGGTGTTTGTGGTTTCTTCGTTGTTGGTCCTGTGCCACCCGCATCCAAGGGACTCCCGCGACCTTCACCAGATCGTCGGTCCACCTGGTGGGAGGCTGCCACGGCTGCGGCCTCCACTCAAGCCTCTTTATATATATAGAAAATTCTTTGAACAAAGTCAATCAAAGAATTTACCTCTTTACAAAATTGTCTGATGACGTAGTTTTTGAATGAACTCAAATAAACCAAAATCACTTACAGACAAACCACAAAAGAAGAGAAAGAGGACACAAAAACAGAGGCAACGGAACCAGAGAAAACGGAAACACAACCCGAGCCCGAGCCAGACGTGGAAATGAAGGAGGAATCCAAACCAGAGACCACGGACACATCCAGCCAGGAAACAACGGACAGCGAACCCAAGTCCCAGGAGGCAAGCGAGGAGCCCAGCGAGCCAGCCAAGCCCGAGCTCAACGGGGAGACCGAGATTGTGGAACCCAAGACCGTGGAGCTCATACCCACAGCCAACCCGATCACTACCACAGCGTGATGGTAGAGGTATGGTACCCTTTGCATCTCTACATACACCGACTGCACAGTACATATCCGAGTACCAAGACATTGGCCCGTATACTGAAATGATTCTTAACTTTTGAGAGCTGTAACGCAAGATGTGCCTGTAAACATCGTCTACCAACCATTCTGAACTACATTTGTTCTAGGACTTTGGGAACGTACAGTCAGCCGCACATCAGGTTACCACAACCTGTCAAACCTCCTCAATTGATATTCAACCCAATGTGTATGACAGTAAGATGAGAATTGATTGAAGAAATTTTACAGTTTTGTATACTTTGATGTGTGGCTGTACGTACAATGGACAGAAAGAGAGTCTTAAATTCGGAAAATGGAGTTCACTTTACATTAAGACTGGAAATTCGCATAATAAAATTTCAACTTTTCATACCGAACCGGTCACGTGACTTGTTCACTTTGTATGGGCAGTCGATAAACATTCGACTTGTTTTCAGAAGTCGTCAAGCAAATGTTGTTCAGTAGTGTAAGTAGTTACAAGGGTTGTCAATCCCTAATGTCGAGTTGTCGGTTGTGTGAGCACTGTGCGGCGTGGGCCGTGGGATCATAACGTGTAGAGATGCAAGTTTGTTAGCATGCCGTGTGGAGGTGCTATAAAATGCGTTATCTTGACGGATATGACTGTTTTAGACACCAGAAAAAAAATTGACAATTTTTAAATTATTATTTTTTTTATAAAAAAAATTGATTAACATAATATGTGACTTATTTCTACTCAATTAAATCAAAAGATATGATTATGACATGTAAAGGATATGAGCTTAAGAGGAACGATCTCTTCCTTGTATTTTAATACTTTTAAACTTGCTATTTAAAAGCGTCTGTGATAGCGGAATTTAATTGTTAGTTAAATGGGAAAAGTAAATTATTAAATTTAGTAAAAGTTCAGACGCGAGAGATTTATCGTAATGACCTCATCTTTACTTAACATCGGGTGTGATTGGGTCTTAACCTTGTTTTTTTTTCACCTATAATAACTGGTCATGTTGAAAAATTTCAATGCTTTTCGCTCTTGTGAATGAGATTTAAAATCTAGTGGTATCTTCTATTTTCCATCAGCCCAGTTTAGTGTTAGGACCACTGATAAACCACGTCAAATGACCTTCCTTCTTTCCTCCCCCTATCTTTGTCACTGTTCGTCACATTTGTGAGACTCCCCACCTTACTAAATGTGACGTCACATATTAGGTAATATTGCATTTTTAAAATTAAAATTTATTAGATTAAAAGCAACGGTTCAAATTTTATTTCATTTTAATTTTTTTAAATACCAATGGAGATAAAATCTAACAAACAAAATATAATCGATTAATTAAAAATGTCAATCTGCATTAAATAAGCGTGGTGATTAAGCCTAATCCCACCATAGTAGCGATGAACTAATTTATATGATGGAGGCCTTTGCCCGCAGTGGGACAGAATATAGGCTAATATACTTTTTCTTTAATGAAAAAATGTGACGTCACGTAATTATAACCCCTCCCATCCCTTTGTCACATAGTCACACTTTGACGACCTCCTTCTCCCTCAACCTGTGACATAATTTATAGGTGCCTCTTAACATAAAATGTTGGTAGGGGGTATGTAATACAATTTTTACTACATAGATATGTAGGTATATGCTACTTATATATACCTAACTTAAAAGTACTAGATCATCAAACAAAATGGGTACTATTGAAAAAAAAACTTAATAAATACCATTTTATAGCATCTTCAGTAATGGCTTGCTATGCTGTGGCCCGAACAGAAATTCTGTCATAAAGTTTACAAATGGTATAGTGTACTTGAAGCATGTGAGGGTATCTGCAAAAAAATTGTTAGACAAAATAGCCTTGACAGTTTTTCCATTGATACTAAATCGAAAGATTTATCAATCACAGAAACATTACCGCGTATGGAAAATCCATTAAATGGCGTACTTGTAGAGTGATGTCCAACCTCAGAACAATAACTAAAGCAATAGAAGCCCTACTAAAAAAAAAGCTACGTACAGCTATCTTATTCACATCTGATGATACATCGTGCACGAAAGTAAGCGAAACAAAAACACCGCCCGGTTTCTATTATTTTCGAATGAGTCACTAGTTTAAATGTCAAATGGTCCTATTTGGTTCTAATTATGCTGCTAAATTACAAGTTCGTACTTGCGCCATGCTCTTTTTGGTAAAGTCAAACCGATTGAGAATGGTCGCATTGTTATGGTTGTGTGTTGGTTGTGTGTCGTGGACGGTTTAGGGAATTTGTGATATTTTTTTAGGATGTAAACGTTTGATAATACACGTTAAACTTGGTAGATATCTTTAGTGCTAGTATATGGCGTGTGTAGTTGAAGGCTGCAAATCGCACTCAACACGGAAAGAAAATACAAATGAGTTAGTGACTTTTCATCGGTGAGTTTGTTATATTTACATCTTTTATGGTTTTAAAATGACTATGTAGTCAGAAATTTGGTCTGTTATATTATTATCTCGAGATTCCACACAAGTTTTGTACTATTTTATCACATTTTCATAGATTATTTACAATCAGTTGAGGTTATAGTAGTGTTGTGCAAATTGTATCGATATTTTGGTCAGAGAATCGCCTTAGTTTATGACCAACATGCTTTTTGTTTTAGATTCCCCAAAGATGAAGCAGCTAAAGCTATATGGGTACGAAGTATTTCAAGGCATAACTGGGCACCGAAAAAACATAGCCATATTTGTTCTAAACATTTCACTGTTGATTCTTTTATACCTAATGAAAATGCTAAGTATCGGCGACGACGTCTTCGCAAAATAAACACATTAACAAAAAGAAATTCACGTAATACTAAAAAGAATTCTCAGCTGTACGATATTTTAATGGATAAATTGAAACAGGAAAATATTGAGTTAGAACACGTGGCACTTTTAGATGCAATCAATGAAAATGAAATCATTAAAAGACTTCTGCAAAAACAAGAAGGAAAGACTTTAAGCAGGGAGTGTAGCTTAGAACTAAAGAAATTTGCTGTTACGTTACACTACCTATCACCAAGAGCGTATACGTTTATACGTGACCAAGCTATTTATTATTTGAAAAAATAACCGTTTTTAGATAAAATCAATGAATCATGCTATGTTGATTTTACGTTTTTTTTCGATTGATTGATTTCATCTGACAATTTCTAATTCTTATTTTTTTATCGACTTTTATTTCGACACGGCCACAACACTAGCATTTGAAGGCTGAAAGATGAAGGACGAAGGCTGGTGACAACCTTCTGATTTACGAATGTCCAGATGTATATCCATCCCTTTTTGACACATTTACAATATCATAAGAGAAAATAGTACAAACTGCTGTATTCTGTTGCTATTTTAGTACGGTTTCTATTGCTTTAGTTATTGTTCTGAGGGTCCAACTACACGGTGATTGGTTATTTTTGATGTGGGATGTCAAAATGTCACAAAACGACCAATGACGTTGAAGTTGCACCTCAGTCCACACGTACGCCATCTAACGGATTTTCCACACGCGGTAGCCCCCATTAACTCAAAAGCGTGTGAAATCGATTAAAAATTAAATTCGTCATTACAAAAATGCCGTTATTTTCAGTAAACGTGTTAGGATTTTTTGTGCTAAATGGCATGGAACCTTCCAATGGTTAATGTTTGTGATATCTGATAATACTAATATCACGCGGGCTGAGCTAGTCTATCATATTTTTGTATGTGCTTCAAATTACGGTAGTTTTTACCGGATGTAAACTGTTTTACCATTAAAAAGGCATAAGTCATCAAATTACATTGGTTCTCGCTCTTATGTCATAGGTCGATAAGGTTCAAAGTCAGATGGTAATTATTTGTTCACAGCCTAATTAAGAATTCTTCCTGTTAGAAAATCTAACAGAAAACCATTATATTAATATCAGAACTTACTGTCACATTTCATACCTATAGCAAACGCGAAGTCTATAGTTTAGGTCCATTTACAGTTAAATCCTTTTAATACTAAAAACTCAAGATTATTCATAATGACCGGTCTATTTATTAAATACATAACTCAAGTTATACGTCGTTTATTGTGGATTCGTCTTGATTATGATCGAAGTATATACTAATCAATTGACATAAAATTGTCTTTAGATACTGAAGTGAAATATTTTTTTATTATTAACGTTAAGAGAAAATAAGCATAGCTGATGTTATATGAGCTGTATGTTGTTAGGCTTACAACTGCAATATAGTAGACATTGGTATTTTTAATTAGGGAATATGCATACTATACTTGTTACGTAAAAACAGTCAAAAAGGTTTCTTCACGGTACGTAACCGTAACAGAACTGGTGGGTGGATATATATTACAAACTACAGGATTTCTAGATCGAAAAAATTTTGACTAGCCGGATGGCGCATTTGTAGTGACCCTGCTTCATACGCCAAAAGGTCGTGAGTTTGATCTCCCTGGATAAACATTCGTGTGATGAACACTTGTGTTATTTCAGTGTTTTTGTGTAATATGTATTGAAATATTATACTTGTAACTCCTCTGTTGTCTCATATCTGTAACACAAGTGCTTATGCTACTTAATACAGAGTCAGTTCAATGTATGAGATATTGTGCTGGCAACCCTGACAAATTTATCAATATTGTCTGTTATCATTGCATTAATATTTTTTAAGCATTATTTATTTCATATATCTTATTTTATAATAGTTTCTAAACGTTCTTAAACTACTATTATATTACTTTATTTCCTAATTACATCCTAAATCTAATTAGTTATCATATTACGCCCAACAGTTGTATCTATAAGGTTATACTTTCAGAAACGAAAGTAGTTATGCATATTCCTTATTTGCTTTCGACGGGACATTTATTAGATTTCACTTGCCTTGGGTTTATCTTAAAAGCGCTAGTTCAGTCCAAGAGCATTGCCATTTGATTTTTATCACTTGTGATGGTTTTGAGAGCGATTGAAGCTCAGTGGTGACGGCGCCTGCCATACGGGGGCTCTTGGTTGCAATCCGAGCATGTACCTATGGATTTTGTATGTCTTCATTAGATACCGGGGAAAAGTATTTGTGAGTTTTAAATGTTATACGATGACACAACACAATCATGTTTGATAAAAGTAACCTTTCTCCTTGAATTATAATAATTTGTGACTCTGTCTGATATCTGTAACACAAGTGCTTAAGCTACTTAGTACGGAGTCAGGTAAATGTATGAGATGTTTTGTGTAGTTGTGTGAATTATCTTTTACAGAACTATAAAACGCAAGATCAAAATGGCCTGCTTAAATTCCTGACAAAGACATTTTTTTAAATGTCTATGATACATCACAATTAATAAAATTCAAATGGAGCTATTAGATCGAACCAGCAGTTTTAACACGTCATAGTCTGTGTTCGTCAGAAATATAGTTGTTATTGATAGATTTAAAACCGCTTTACAGATATCGATGTTATATATTTCTAAACTAAACAATAAGTAGAGTTAATAGCGTTGAATCCGTGGTAGATACAATTATTCTCACAAAAAATCTGTAACAGTATATTCTTACATTTCCATTAGAATAGTCGATACTGATGTTTCTTCATAATTTCCTCTCATCGGCTGACTTTTTAGCCACCCGTTCGGGGTAGAATGCCACAGAGCTACGACTTTGAAACAATCAAATTGTAATTGCAAATCAATGTCATCACAATTTTTGATATTTCAATGTAAATAACATGATTCGTTATGTAATAGGAAGTAGAGAGATCGCTCATTAAAGTGATGAATATAGGTATTATAGTGCATCCACATCGCATTACGGCAACGGTAGGCAAACGTTTTGTTGGCAATTTTTATTTTATAGAAAAGTTTTCTAGCAACATTCTATCGAAGTACAAAAAATTTGAAAGCGTTGCTCAATCAAAAGTAACTGCGAGATGGATGTGCTATAAGATTATGAAAATGAGAGGATGCGTGCCGCCTGCGTCTGGGCTTTATTCCCAGTCGTCACCTCTGGCTGCGTTCCCACTGGCGACAAACGAGACAACCCATTTGTTGCTAAACTCTGATTTTTAATGATGTGGAGTAAACTGACGGATGCAAATGTCAAGTTTCTATACATTTTGACATTTTTCTTGTGTCTAATTGAGTGATAATGTATGGAGATGACACATTGACATCTGTCAGTTTACTCCACGTGATTAAAAATCATGAGTTTAGAGGTGACGAATAAGTTACCTATATCAACAAATGGGATTTTTTTCTCTCGTTTGTCGCCACTGGGAACGTAGCCAGAGATGACGACTGGGGTAACCCGCGACTAGTCGCAGCCTGTCGCAGCTCTGTGGCGCCACAGTAGTCTAATCCTTCCCTGGTGTCCGGCTCCGCAAGATCTCGCATGTTATAGTATAACTCGCGATGTAAAATATCTTGACTACATTTTGTAGTCGCCTTTTTTAGAATTGAGGTTGCTAGTTAATAAATATTGATATAAATAATAATATAATAAGCGAAGCGTTAGAATGTTGTATGATTGTTGTCGGACTGGTACAAAGGCAACATTATTTCGGGATAATAGTTTTCTTAAGTATTTCATAGCGAGTAAAATAATGATAACAGTAAGCAAACGTTTTGTTGACATTTTTTTTTTATTTTATAGAAAAGTTTTCTTGCATCATTCTATTGGAGTACAAAAAGTACAACTTCTTTCAAACGACGCTATATTCTTGATTGTTAAATAAAGATGAAGTATAATGTATTGTGTTTTCCTAATAAAATAGTAGTATAACATTTGTGTTTTATTATTAGAAGTTAGCAATCTCATATGAGAGGTTGGCAGCGTACTTGTAACTCCACTGGTGTTGCAAGTGTCCATGAGCGGCGGCAATTGCTTACCATCAGGTGATCCGCCTGCTCGTCTGCTACCTATCACATAAAAAAAATCTCATATTTGGATCTCACGGCCGCTTACCATCAGGCGGAGTGGGGTCATCTTGATTGTCCCCAATATAAAAAAAAGCTGACAGTACATACAAGCCCCGAGATGAATCTCTAGCGATGACCTTGAGTGCGTAGTCTTAAATTTTGTAATGTCAACTTCTTTATAAGTGCGCGAATTCCCCCAATACTCACGCCGAGATTTGTGCCGGGGCACAAAACAGTACAAGGACAGAAAGCCCACTCCTAAAAACCGTTCATAGAAAATAAGACTCGGGCTACCATAACATAAAGTTGAAATTCCGACCGCCCAGCGTTCAAGACCTACAATTATTCATACCTAGAAGTGCGTTATCTTTCTATCCAGGGGAAACAATCATAGAACTTTCAAACTAGAAATATAATAGGGCTAATAAAAAAGAGCATGACAGTAGTATTATTTTTGAATAGTAGATGATATTTAATTAAGTAGGGCTATATCAGTAAGTTGTTCAGGAGTTCCTATATAGATGGTAGGATATAACCTTGCTTTCACAGCTTACAACTTAGTTAAATGAAGTGACGCAAGATGGCTATCTGTTAATTTATTATTTTTATATTGAAACTTTTTCTGTAAAAGGAGTTTGCTTAATTACCTATGTTAGTTTTTATTTCTCTGAATGTCTTGTCAATTTGACGTTATTGAAATATAAATTTTTCTTCAAGTCATTTTCTCATGAATTTATTTCATTATTGGAATTAAACCCGGGAAATAACTGATAAAGTTAACAAAATGCGTTTTAACCTACGCAAGTCATAAATTCAATGAAGTAAATGTAGACCGTAAATGTTGCTCGGAACAGTAAGTAAGAATTTAATGTCATTTTTTCAACAATGGAGTTAGTCGAGAATCAATCCGATATTTACTTAAAATTCAAAAGGCTGATAAAATTTTTAAGAAAAGTGTTAAGGCCAGCATCACTCGATCGTATATTGAGACACATCTTGAGATTTAGAGGAATTATGGTTGGAATTCAAAGAGGGTCATAGGATATCAGGTCAGCTCGTTCATCCCAGAAGATTCTTGTCAAACTGATCACGAGTATTTCACCGACGAAGGATCAGTTAGAACAACTTGTCACCATTGTCATCATCAGATTCAAATGACTTAAATCTTCCGAGAATTCAACTTCCGACATTTTCCGGAAAGTATGAAGAGTGGCAAACATTCCATAATAATATGTTTACAGCTCTTATACATAATAATAAGAGCTTGACTGGAGTATAGAAGTTACACTAAGTACTTGAATACAAGTCTACAAGGAGACCCAAGTAACTTGCTTCGGAATTTTGCTATTACTGATCGGAACTATGAGGAAGCTTGGGCGCAACTTATCAAGCGTTACGATAACAAGCAATACAATAGTAATGCTATCTTGAAGACGCAAAGAAATATTATTCAGTGTTTGAAGAGAAAGAAATAAACATTTGTGAAATACAAAACAATATATTTTATTTTATTTTTGTAACGAGAACATTTTTTTAGAGAAATTACAATAATTTTAAGCTAATTTGGTTTTAGACATAGCTTTACCTATTTCTTATTTACTATATTTTTTGTGAATAGGATATCTAAAGCTATGTCAAAACAAATCAAATAAACATCCTTGAAAACAACCCATACACGCACACACGCACACAATACACACACACATTAACACACACATTCACACACACATTCATACTATTAATTCCATATCTCGCGTTTCAGAGGCAGCACAAAATCGCATTTCCACAAAAAAGGCTGAGTTGTATCTCTATTACTATATAATACAATGTACTGTGTGTTTCTATCGCAAGCAACTGTCGCGCATGCGTCGCCGCTCGCTCGTGAGGCCCTACTGATTGGCCCCTCCGGAGGGGCCGCCGCATGTACTTGCAAGTTTGATACCTACACGCGGAGTGGGACAGGCCTGGCCGGGGCTTGTAAAGTAATAAGGTAAAAAAATCAACTTGAGACTTGGTGGCCAATGCTCGGTTTTCGCCATCTATGTCTAATCGACTTCATGGAACGCATTGACTAACAGGAGAACAAGATAATGTCGACTGTAGTCTGTGCTTTCCTACAGATTACAGTCGACAGTCCTTATCAAAGAGTAGTATTATATATTGGGTACTTCTTATTTTGTTCTCCTATTAACCCCTTAATGGGCAGTAGGTATAAATACAATTAATTGGTTTTGGACCTTATCTCCAACAAATAAGGTTCAAAATATGGTGTCTAACATATAGACAGAGCCCCATAAGGGATTAAAAGATCTTTGGACGTTGGACTTGTCATGTTATTCAAATAAAGAGGCGATATGGAGAAATCTGCGTCCTCTCAGAGGGTTGATAAAACGAAAAGCAATATCTCATTGATATGGTTTATTTATTAAAATTGCAGTAATTAGACATTTACTATTGGAGTACAAATTCTACGCTACGTACAGGCGTTGAGCGTCCACCAATGACTGAATTAAGAAAACGAGAGGTTCCCAACATATCTGTTACAGTAAATTGAAGCTGTACTTAGAAAAAGAGAAGCGTGCAAAAAATCCGCTAGATGGCGTACTGTTAGACAGATCTAACTTCAACGTCATTGGTTGTTTAGTGACATTTTAACATCTCATCAAAAATAACCAATCATCGTGTAGATGAGACATGTACGCCATCTACCGTATTATTGACACGCGATTAGCCCCATTACTGAAATCACATCAATTTATTGTTCATGCAAAAAAAAAACAAAATATTATTTCATACTCATACATTAAATTAGTATGCAATCAAAATCTTACTCAAGTGTAACACTCATGCCAGTATTAAATCGATGTAAAATAGACGCCAAGTTGGAAACCACTGATAAAGAATATCTTAGCATAATTACTATATCTTACAACATTTAATTACTTTGGCGAATTCGTTTAGAAGTTACACAATCACTGTGTACCCTTTCTCAAGATGTTCCACCATTCATAGAAAAATAAGGATAACAAGTATGTACTGTGAATTTTAGAGCACAGCTACCATAATACTATGGCAAAACTTTACAATATCA